>CM056958.1:11196247-11472326 GCA_029856935.1 Cyclocarya paliurus
CATTTTTCTGAGCTTCCTTCCTTAACCTACGCAAAGTTCTCTCTATTTCTGGATCTCATTGAACCTTGATTAGAAGATCGAGTTACAATCACAAACAATCAAGGAAACTCTAATAAACCATGGAAAAAAAATCAAGAAAAGTTTAGAGTAATGAAAATAAATAAAAATAACAAAAAAAAACTAACGATTTTTTTTTTCAAAAATTTCAAGAAAGAAATAAGGATTACAAGAAGCACAAAAATCAACTAGAATCACTCCCTAGCAATGGCTCCAACATTTGGTGTGCTGTCGTAGGCAACCAAAAATAAAACCTATACTCCTAAACATACATGTAGTAGTGCAAGTAAGGATCATTCTCACGAAGAGTATTTAGCCTAGTTTTATGCTATGTGAACAAGGATGGAGGGGGGGGTTTGATTATAACAAAAAACATTTTAAGAAGAACAACTAAGGAATAATTCAAATTAAAGTATCAAAGTCAATCAAAAGAACAAACCTTGGTCTAAGTCAACATCCACCATCGGAATTTTACAACTGATCATCGATGCAAGTATGTATTAATTCATACTTTGAATATTCATAGTTGGAATTATTGTCCTATCTCTCCTTAGTCGCAGCTAATTAGGAAACAAGCGATTTAATTAACCTTAACTACTAAACAACCCAAGACAAGCGCTAAAAGTTTAATCTAGTAGCAACCTTAAGAATTAGAGAGATCGATGAAGCTAAACAACACAAACACAAGCTGTTGCATTTAATTTCATCGAGCAATCTTCCAAAGATCTAATAATTTCTGACGTAGCAAATCATCAAATCTTAGTTGCTTCACAAATTACAGGGATCAAACAATTACGGATTTGATATCTAATCTAGCAATAGATTGCAACGAATAATAAACTAGTAGGCCTCCTAGTAATTAAATGAGACAATCATGAAAATAGGCACAGAAAAACATCTAATGCTCAAAGCATAAATTGAACACTAAAAACAAATTAGATCTCATAGTTTTATTGATTTCGAGGCTTCCATTTCCTTCGACCAATTATGAAAGTTTAGTCTCACGAGGCCATCATGAAAACTGGAAGGAGAAGTTGGAGAAGAGGGAAAGGAGAGGCGTCTCTAGTCTGATGATTCCCCGCATATTAGAGTCCTCCCAAATCTCCACCAAATATTCTAAGTATTATCCCCAAATAACAATATTTCTTGACTAAAGAAAAATTAAAAATAAAATAACATCCTAATATAACTAGGAAAGTTGTGTTTTCCAGCTGTAACTTTCATGCACCAGATCTCAAAACGTCTGCAATTAAATCGTATATTTGAATTGCACGATAAGGAACGTTCTAGAACATCAGCAGTGTAAGTGCGTCAACTTCAAACCCAATTTCGACCTTTATTCAGCCAGTATCTCTCAAAACTCAAAACATAAAAGTTGTATATATTTCTCTTGGTGTTCCATATAATTCTGAATCATCTCAATCAGAGCTTGGATGAGAGAGTTATGTCCAGTTTATGAAGTGATGTTGAAACTGTCCAGAACCACCCAATTAGCTTCGTTCTGCATTTAACGACTCCATTTGCATCCTAAATAAAAATATAAGAATAAAGAGTACATTTAGGCACCAAACAAGTATAAAAGACTAAACATTAAGGGAGAAAAATATGAAACTTTGCATTATCATCCCGCGAACAACCCCGAGCCTCACCTTCTCATTGGAATTCAGTTTGGGGTGGCGGATCGAGGCGTCATTTACAGTGCCCCAGTTGGCACAAACATAAAGCAAATGCTTAATGGTCTGCCCGGCTGGATACTCCCACCCCTCACTCGACAAGAAGAAAAACTTATAGGTGTATCCCATCACCACCTTATGTGAGTCCATTCCTGAACCGGTTGGAAACTATAGGATGCTGGCCTTTCCATACTAGACTATGAGGTCAGGGAAACCCGACCCAACCTCCTAAAAAGCACGGCGCCAGATAATACAGCATGAGATCAAAAGCCTCCATGCAATAGGAGGGAGTTGAGCGAGTGCCAACTTAAAGAAACTCAGCACTTCATGACCGATGGACAAAATGGCAACCTCAGGCCATAGGAGAACATAGAAAGATACACCGCAACTTTGGGTCCGTAGCCTTCCTCATCCACCGCTCCGCTAGTGGGAGAAGGCACTACGAGCTCCACCTTTGAGGGGATCCTGTAGGTCGCCTTCAACCCCTCCAACTCGTCAAAAGTTACCCTCAGCTGCCATGAAAATCCCGCAAACTCATCTAAAAGGGAATCGCCATAGACGGCAGCAGCTTGAACAACATCAGAGGGCACTACCCAGTCTCCAAAACATGAAGATTTCTTTGGGGCCATGAAAGGCAGGAAAGGTTGATGAGAAACTTTGGAAGGAAAATAAGAAAAGGAAATCATAGAATGACAAGACAAAAGCAGAATAAATACGATGGGCTACTCAACACGAAAGAAAGTCCTTATATAGGCGAGGGCAACAATCATCCTTTCGAGACATCATAACTCCACGAATCTCACACGTGTCCCACTCAAGTACTAGGATCCCTCGACTAACGCAATTGCTGCAAGGCATATCTACTGGCACAACGTGCAAATTAATGGCTGTGAAACACAGAGACATGATGCGGAAATCAAAGAACGTCATTCAAGACGAAAGCCAACCTAACGTTGTGTTGCCATATAGGTGAAATACAAACGGTCACTTAGCGTGCGGCTAGGTAGGCCAAGAACTTGACAAGGCATAAGAACAAAAGGAATTCCTTTCAGACCTATCCAGGAAGAATTGACAGGGTAACTATAAGGGAATTCTTTTCCCCTAGGAAAGGCCCATTGGGTCTGTATCTAGAAACCCGGCCCTAGGGATTCCCTATAGAACGTCAACTAGGGAGGGGCACCGTCCAATCGACAAGATAGGTCTACCTGACACACTGCGGCTGCCCTCGAGAACAATATATGCACATAACGCATGAAAAACGTGGAGGACCCTTGATTCATCGGCATCAGGTTATCTATAGCTCGTATAAATTGGATCAGGGGTTAAGCAACCACACCGCATTAATGACACTACTAATTAAAGTCACATGCCATATTTATGAAGCCGACGTAGAGCCACACCGCATTCAAGAAAATCTAATAGCATACACAAAAAGAGAAGCATGGACTTTGTGGGAAAAAGATTATTTGCGACCTCCCCAGACACAGTATAAATAGCATGCTCCAGGTACCAAAAAACTCTCTCTGATCCCTAGACTCTCTTACTTATTTGCTACCCTCCAAGAATATTTCCTAACTTTGGCATCGAAGATTACCCGACCCCAAGGTCACCCTCTCAAAGCTGCAGTCTTTTCTACCTTGTGCATGACCCATTTTTGAAGACCTGAGTTGTCGGAGCTTGGCCAAAAAGTGTGCGAAACACAACATTAACAATCCATATGCATGTATTTGAATTGTAAATTCTTACACTACAACAAAACCCACATTTTGGGACCAAATTGTTTTCCAAAATGTGAGATTTTCATCTCGAAAGATTGAAAAAATTTCGTTCCAATTTCTTACCAAAAAGTATATTTTTCAATGAAATTTTTTTGTCCCGTTCTAAGTTCGTTTGAATAGGTAATAAATTTCGGCACAAAAGTATTTTGTCCCTAAATACCATTCAAATGCCCAACTCGCATTCAAACTTAGAAATAGGTTTGAATGGTTATGAGATGAGGCTAGCATTTGAACACTTTATGTCATATTCAAATGGATTGACAAACATTCGAAGGAATGATAGGTCGTTTGAATATTGAATGCATGCCAGTTCGAATAAGAGTGATATAATGTTGAGATCGTATATGGTTCAAACGTATGTTGTAATTGTTTGAACATAAGATAAACATGTTCAAATAATAATGTTCCTTATACGAGTGTACATTTGAATAAGGGTGATATGCGTCTGAATGTTGAGACCATATATGGTTCGAACATATTGCTTAAGTGTTTGAAAATCATATGGTAATGATATTTCTGTTCAAATAGGAGTGATATGCGTTCAAATAAAAATGATACTCGTTCGAATATTGATACCGTATATGATTCGAACACTTTATGTAACTATTTGAACATGATATGGTCAATTTATTTTTGTTTGAATATAAGTGATATTAGTTCGAATAAAAATGGTACTCATTCGAATGGTGAGACTACAATTAATTCGAACTATTATTATAATTGTTTGAACATCCTATGTTCATGCTATATCTCGTTCGAATAGGAATCAGCCCATTCCAAATATAGAACAGAGTACGCCTTCGAACACATGAATGGCGTTTGAATGATTGGCAACAAATGTGAAATTCAAATATAATAAATAATCTAACAATTGTTAGAATTGTTATGAAACTACAATCAAACTCTAAGAGGATCTTGATACAAAATATTAGAAAATATGTGTGAGATGATGGAAGCATAAGCTGTTGGGACATCATTTGCATCTTTTGAAGTATTTATTGGTGCTGAATTGCTAACTTTCTCCGCAGCTCCTCTTATTATTTATGTTGTAATCGCATCTCCACGATGGATCTTCAAGTTTGATCTATTTATTTTGTTGATAAGACTCTTACAAAAAGAAGCAAAATTATTAGACGATATGAGATAAGAAAAATGAATAGAATTAATATAATGAAATAATGCATTTACTTGGTATGTCGGCTCATCATTATTAAGATAAAAGTTTAGTTCCATGCGATTGGATTAATAATTATTAAATGATGTTTCTATTTTTTCCGATTCACTTAAAGAATTGAAGTAAACATTCATATGCCAAAATTGTCGGTTCATCACTTCTCGAGCTCTAGATACTATATAGTGAAGTAACAAAAAAATATCCACATTTTTTCAAGAAAATTCTCAGTTCACTCTTTGCAAGACATGAAACCTATATAGACTTATTATCAGCCATCTTGTAAGCTTGTAAGACGGATGATAATAAGTCTATACAAACTTCTTGTCTTATAGAGCATGAACATAGAATTATCCTGAAGAATATGGGTCTTTCATTGTTACAGTACTTGTCGAGGTCATAGAGACTATGTAGTGTAGTAACAATGAAAGCCCAAGGTTTTCTCAAGAAAATTCTCTATTCATTCTCCGTAAGATAGGAAACCTGTATAGACTTATTATCATTCATCTTGTAAGCTTGTGAGATGGATGATAATAAGCTATACAAGCTTCTTGTCTTGCAGAGTATAAACATATAATTATCTTGAAGAAGATGGGTTTTTCATTGTTACTACACTTGGACGGAGAAACCGGAAAGTGCAATAACAATGAAGGACCCACACTTTTTTAAAATAATTCTCCATTCATTCTCTGCAAGACAGTAAGCCTGTACAGACTTATTATCACCCATCTTGTAATACAAGCTTATTGTCTTGCAAAGAAAGAACGGAGACTTATTTCGATGAAGATAAGTCTTTCATTGTTATTGCACTGCACTATCTCTCCGACCTCTTGACTTGATGGGCAATTTTGACATATTAATGAAATCGTTCGGAACTAAACTTTTGCCTGACATCATTATGTGTGGAGAGTGATGAATTTGACTGTCTTTTCAAACCGTTCTCGAGTTATTGCCATTGTTGATTTGAGATCTTCCTCAGTGTTGGAAATAATAAAAACTCCATGACTCAAAACAAGATTAGGTGCAAGTTCAAATCTTCTATTTGAGAGGTGTAGAATCAGAATCGTGTGCGCACTTTTCTTTCCCATGTTTCTTTCTCTTTATTTGATTGTTGCCCTCCATGCACGCTTCCTTTGTGTTTACCCATATTACACAACACTTATATTTTATAGATTTTTTCTAATCCACTAATATTTATATTCTTTAGATTTTATTATAATTATAATTTTTATAACTAGTATTTTATTTGGTTGACTAATTAAAACTAGTGGTTTTGTTGGTTGACTAATTATAACTAGCTAGTATTCTAATTATAATCATCAAAATAGTATTTTATTGTTTAAGCTATCATGAACTAATATTTGTATTCTTTTGATTTTATTCTAATTATATTTTTTATAACTATTTTTTATTTCCTTGACTAATTATAACTAGTATATTTTTATTAACTAATTATAACTAATATTCTAATTATAATTATCAAAATATTAACTTCTAGTTTTTTTATAGTGGCATCCAGATTTGTATTCTTTTGATTTTATTCTAATCGTGCATTTTTATAACTAGTATTTTAATTGCTTGACTAATTATAACTAGTGTTTTTTTTGTTGAGTAATGTTTTTTTTTTTTTTTGAAAACTTCAAACTTCATTCCATCAAACATCACTATGGCCTTCAGCCATTACATTGTCAAAGATAGCTACAGACATTGCATTGCTTTGGCCTACTGCAGATACATTAACTTGTTCTACATTAATTACATTAGAACAGAAACCTTGATTGTGTCTTCTAGCCAGAACTTGTTCATCCATGACTTGAGCACTTATACTTGGGTTGATAAGGTCAATATCAATTATCTCACAACTCTGACAAAGTGCTTGCTGTGCTAGTTGGTGAGCCATCTTATTTGCATTCCTGTTTACATGATTAATATCCCAACATACATCTGTCAAGATAGAATGAACGTCCTTCACAAGACATTGAAGCATACCATTTTCCTGACTAGGTAGTTTCACTGCCCTTACAACCTCAAGTGAATCCCCTTCAAACACTACCTTCTGCAAACCGAGTTCTTTACACAACTTTGCAGCTGATATTACACCTCTAGCTTCTGCCATAGTAGAATGTGAGCAAAATTGTAGTGGTTGCATGCACGAAGCCAATAGAGCACCCTCATAGTCTCTGACTACAAGCCCAACTCCAATTCTATTACCTCTTTCTCTTACAGCTACATCCCAATTGATCTTTATCCAATCTGTAGCAGGAGGATTCCAATGAGTACAACATGTTTGGTCCAATCTGTCAATATTATGCCTTGACCTGAGTTGTTTATTTTGCATTTGTTGAAAGTCATTGTGTGCTTGTGTTGCTCTCTTCATCAGAATCAAAGGGGTTAAGAAACTATCTCCAAAAATCATCTTGTTTCTTCTTAGCCACAACATTCTAGCAATTTCTGCAAACATACAGATATCAGTTCTTCCTAATCTCTGAAGCATATGCATAAAAACATCTCCAAACTCAGCATATGTGATTGCAAGTTTCTGTAGTTTTTTACTTCCTAACATCCATACATCCTGTGCAGATGGACAAATCCAAAGAACATGACCTGGAGTTTCTTCTACCTGTTGACAGATTGGACATAAAGGTTCCTTTACAGTCTTCCTTTTGCAGAGATTTTGTTTAGTTGGTAAAGCATCATTACAAGCACGCCAAATAAACACTTTGACAGCATTTGTAGTTTGCATTTGCCATATTTGTTTCCATAATTCTTTATGCACCCCTTCTGTTGATGTTTCCCCTTTTTTCTGATCTTTCCTCTGCTTGCATAGGTGATAGGCACTCTTGACTGTAAAACAACCATTTTTTGTATGCTTCCATACAATGTTGTCTCTTGAACTGTTGGTCTAACCTACAGGAATCTTCACAATTTGTTTCAGATCTTCTTCCCAGAAAATATCTTTAAGCATCTGCATATTCCACCACCTAGTATTAGGGTCAATGAGCCCAACTACCTTTGCATATGTTGACAATGTTTTCACAGGAGACATTATGGTGCCAGATTCAATATTAGGAATCCACTTATCGTGCCATACTTTAACCTCTTCTCCATTTGCAATTCTCCAAATCATTCCATCTTTAACAGTATTGATTGCTAAAGTGATACTTCTCCAAGTATATGAGGGTCTGCACCCAACTTTTGCCTGCAAAATAGAGCTATGTGGAAAATACACAGCCTTAAGAATTCTAGCTGCTAATGTTGTGGGATTATTAAGAATTCTCCAGACCTGTTTGGCCAGTAAAGCAGAGTTAAAAGCCACCAAATCTCTGAAACTCAGACCCCCAACAGCTTTGCTTTTACTCAAACTGTCCCATCCTTTCCAATGAATCTTTGCAGGTTTGTCTTGAAAGCCCCACCAGAAATTAGAAGTCAGTGAGTTCAGCTTACTACATAGAGTTTTTGGAAGTAGAAACACATTCATACTGTAAGTAGGTATAGCTTGGACAACAGCCTTAATTAGGATATCTTTACCAGCTTGTGACAGAAAATTAACCTTCCAATTCTCAAATTTTTTTCTCACTTTTTCAACTATTCATTTAAAAGCAACGAATTTTGATCTTCCAATAACTGATGGCAACCCCAAATATTTCTCCATATTTGATGAGGCTCTCAAACCAGCAACTTGCAGAATGTAATTCTTTGTTTCTGGCTTTGTGTTATTGCTAAAGTAAAGAGAAGTCTTGTTTCTATTGAGTCTTTGTCAAGAGGCCTGCTCATAGCTATATAAGATCTTATTTAAATTGACCCACTCTTGTAAAGTAGCTCGACAAAATAGTATACTATCATCAGCAAAGAACAAGTGACTCAGCTTAATCTGACCCCTAGCACTTGGAACCCCTGAAATATGCCCTTTCTGTTCTGCTTCCTTTAGTTGTTCTGTTAACACCTCAGCACAGATGATAAACAAGAAAGGAGACAAAGGACAACCTTGTCTAAGTCCCCTAGTGGGTTTAAAACAAACTTAAGGGACACCATTTAATAAAACTGAAAAGAAGAAAGTATAGATACACCTCAGAATAAGATCAGTCCATCTAGCATCAAACCCCATCTTCAACAAAGCTTCTTTCAGAAAATTTCACTCAATTCTGTAACATCCCGGATTTTAGTGTATTTTTAATGGATGTTTTATTTAATTTATTTTGTGATTATTTATTTTGTTTTAAAATTTTGGGAGTTTTAAAATATTATTTCTTAATATTTTATGTGGTGAAAATTATTTTATGTGATTTTTAGATTTTATTTACTGTTTTAGCTTTTAAAATGAATTTTAATTTTAATTGATTTGTTTTTGGGTTTTTAATTTTTATTGTTGCATTTAAATTATTTCACTGTGTTTGGAATATTTTAATTAGTTTCCGGTTTTAATTTCATCTTCGTTGGATTTTTCGGGACCCAGCTGGAAAGACTGGATCTTCCCTTTTTCCAACTTCTTTTTCTTTTTCTTCTTTCTTTTTCTTTTCTTTTCTCCTTCTTCCCCGCGTGCGACCAGACCCTTCTCTCTCCCCACCGTGCAATTGGGTCTACCGTTGCTGTCACCGTCGCCGGCCGCCGTGCTCGACACCGCCGGTGCCGTTCGGCTCCCCTTCGACCGGCGACCTCACCCCTAAAATCTCAGACCGCCCCAAGCCACCGTTAGCCACCGTGAACCGATCGAACCCACGGTGGGTTTTTTCCCATTCCGCCGCCGTCCGGCCACCATTGGCCACCAAATTTCTACCACATCTTCACCGGCCCAATACCAAGCATTTCCACCCAAACCCGGCCCCGATCCGTCGCCGGAGCCGGTCATAGGAGCATCAAACCTGATTCGAACATTTCGGCCTAAAACCGCCCATTTCCGCCTCTATTCTTGGCCAATCACCACCACCATTAGATTCACCACCTTCCATAGGCCCTACCCTATAAATTTCGAGTCTCCGTTTGAAACCGTGAAAAATTCCCATTTCACTGCATTTCGATCAGTGTTTTTTACACTGAACGAATTTGCTGTTCTGGAGTTTTCCAGTGCCTCAGAACCTTCGTAAAATTGTTTTAAAGCGCTATAAGTATTTCCTAAATAATTCTTTGAGATTTAATTATATTTTTGCAATTAACTGCTATATTTTATATATGTATCCTGGTTGGTTTCCGGACTGAGTCCGAGGAGTTCGGGGGTGGTTGGATTGATCGGAGTATTTGTTGTGTGTGAATATTTTGATCTGGTTGTGAATTGGAGATTGGATTATTTGTGGATTTATTAATTGTTGAAAATTGGATTATTTGTGGATTGATCAATTGTTGGATATTCTGGATTTGGTTGTATTGTGATTTTTGAGAGATTGGATTTATTGTTGGATTTAATTATGTTGTGAATTGGAGTTGGTTATTGGTTATTCTGGCTGTGATCTGGTTAATTGTCGGAATTGTGTTTTGATCTGGTTTGGTTGTGATATTGAGGTTATTTTTGGTTCATGGCATATGCACGCATGATCATGTTTGTAAATTGAAAACTGGGTTTTCGTGTATTGCATTCATGTTCATGTGATTATTTTGAAAACAGAGTTTTCATGAGAATTGGATTTATGGGTGCGTGTGTATCACGACCCCAAGCCGAGATGGGGCATTATCTCGGTGGAGCTCCTCTGGTCACTCGGGAGCGTAACATACTGAGTGACGTCCCCTGGGTTGTCGCCGGGCGACAACGGGATCGGACGTTGGACGTGCCTACTCCGTGGCCCTTCTGCTGGCGGGGGCTAGAGGATGACCTGGCCACGAATGCACCGGGTGCGAAACTGGGCATCTCTCGTAAAGTAGCCAGGACGTGCGGATGGTCCATAGGGGAGGCCATGGTGCATATGGTTTAATGGGATTAAATGGAAATTGCTGTTTTCTGGGAAAATAGCGTGAGTATGTTTTTGTGTATCATTTTCTGAGAAAATGATGAATAATGATTTTTGGGCCATTTTCTGGGAAAATGGTGGAATTGATTTTACTGGAAATGATTTTTGAGCCAAAGAGATTTTTGGCGTGCGTCGCATTATTTCATATTACATCATGGGCATCCATGGTTAATTGTTTAGGTATGGTTATATCTCTGGACTTGGTTAGGTTATAACTTACCTGCGGTACCATTTCATGGTACTGCAGACTTTGTTGATGATGCAGATGCCGAGCCTGAGGATCTGGCTCCGCCGGAGGAGTGATCTGGGATCACTCGAGTTGTAGCTTTTATTTTAGACTTGTATTTTATTTTTTTGGACTTGGCTTTGTTTTTAAGGTATTTGTATTTTGGATTTCTGTATTAATTAAAATTCTGGTACTAGTAGATTTTATTACCTTCCGCTGTGTTTTTATTTGTGCACTGTTTATTTGTTGCACACACTGACACTTTTCGTTGGGATGCGTGACCGGTTGTCATCATCTCGGGTGTCTCAATTTCCGTGCTGGTCCGTACATGGAAGTCGGGGGCGCCACAGGTGGTATCAAAGCGGTTTGGCTCTGGGTAAAGCCACATGTCCGTTAGGTGCAGTACCAGAAATTTTTAAAAGTTGTGATTTAAAATTATTTTGGTTTGAAATATGTTATTTTTAATGGTTTTAATTTATTGTTGATGGTTTTGATTGATTTTATCTTATTTTATTTATTTTATATTGTTTTATTTTATTTTATTTGGATGTTGCTATTACCCTTAATTAAATTTTGTTCGGGACTAAAGTGGGGTTGAGAATTGTGCTTTGACAGAATATGGTGAGGCCAAGGAAGTAAGATAAGGAACCTATGGGGGAATCTTCCAACAATAAGGTGGATAATGCCATTGCTAGGGCATTAAATAGGATGGCTGATCTCTTCCATCAAAATATCAGGCCGCCTCAAGTTGACCAAAATATTGTGGTTCAAGTGGGGTGTTCCTACGAGAGATTTCTTAAATACCGGACCCCGATGTTCTTTGGAGTTGAGGATCCACTTCAAGCTGAAGGGTGGATCAATGGAATAGAGATGACTTTTGAGATTTGTAGTTGTACAGAAGAGCAGCAAGTGTTGTATGCCAGCTATTTGCTGCAAGGTGAAGCAGCCAATTGGTGGAGGATGAAGAGGAATCTTTTGGAAAGGGAGTTTGTAACTCTAGCTGCCGTGTCATGGCATCATTTTAAGAAGGAGTTTGATGACAGATTCTTCCCACCTTCTGTGAGGAGGCAGAAGGCCCGAGAATTTAGTAATCTGGTTCAGGGTGGTATGACTGTGGAGCAGTACTCCCGTGCTTTCATGGAGCTTGGGCGTTTTGCGCCCCATCTTATTGCTACTAAGGATCTTCAGGTGGAGCGTTTCAGGGAGGGTCTGTGTCCTGAGATACGCAGATTCGTAATATGCCATAGGGTTTCCTCTCTCAGTGAGTTAATTGATTTGGCTACCATGGTTGAGAGGGAAAACAGTTTGGCAGTAGGATCCCCTCCAGGTCAGAAAAGAAGAAGTTTTGCTGGTGAAGACAGTAGTTCTGGGTCGCCTCAGAAATTTGTGCAAAGGATTGGAGCCCGTCCACAAGCATCGTCTGGAGTGCGTATTGGAGGCCGAGCCCCAGTTTTTAATCGATGTAATAGAGCTCACGAGGGTGAGTGTCGTCAGAGTGGGGTCACTCATTGCTTTAGATGTGGTCAGACGGGGCACTTTGCTCGAGATTGTCCCAATCAGCCTCAAGCAAGTCGTGGAGGTCGTCGTGGAGGAAGGAATAATCAGAGACAAGTCACGCAGGCTCGAGTGTATGCGGTGACTCCTGGAGACATCGACTATGACACGCCAGAGACCCAGGATGCTGGAGTGATTACTGGTAAGTGTTTAATTATTTGGATTTGATGTTTGTTTGGTTTGATGTTTCTTTTGGATTTTATTGGTGTGTGTGTTTGGTTCAGGGAGAGTCTGTTTGTATGATTTTTATGCTTGCACCTTGTTTGATTCCGGAGCGTCCAAATCTTTTGTGTCTACCACTTTTGCACGGATGTGCAACTTGGTCACGGAAGCCTTATCGCAACCATTGGTAGTAAGTCTTCCCAATGGAGAGATGGTGTGGTGTTCTAAAGTCGCGATGGGGTGTCCTTTGGATTTTAGTGGGAGGACACTAGATGCGGATTTGATTGTATTCAAGTTACTTGGATTTGATATTATTCTTGGAATGGACTGGCTATACCGGTATTCGGCGTGCATTAATTGTAGAAGTCGAGTTATTGGATTCCAGCTTGCAGAAAGTGATTATTTGGAATATGTGGGGAGTAAGTTGAAGGCGAAGCCTATAGTTATATCTGCAGTTCAAGCAAAGAAAGATATAGCTTGTGGAGCCGACGCATTTTTAGTTCAAGTGGTGTCTTCGTCGTCCGAGAAAAAGTCTATAGCGGATATTCCAGTTGTAGAAGAATTTCCAGATGTTTTTGTTGATGATTTGCTAGGGTTGCCTCCAGTTCGGGAATTGGAGTTTACAATTGATTTGGAACCTGGAGCCGCTCCTGTGCATAAAGCTCCTTATCGTATGGCGCCGACTGAATTGAAGGAATTAAAGATCCAGTTGCAAGATCTAGTTGACAAGGGTTTTATTCAACCTAGCACATCACCATGGGGAGCGCCGGTGTTGTTTGTTAAGAAGAAGGATGGCACTCTAAGAATGTGTATCGATTATCGGGAACTTAATAAAGTGACCATCAAGAATAAGTACCCGCTTCCCCGTATAGATGATTTGTTTGATCAGCTACAAGGAGCAGCTGTTTTCTCCAAGATTGATCTGAGTTCGGGATATTATCAGCTGAGAATAAGAGACAAAGATATTCCTAAGACTGCTTTCAGATCTCGGTATGGTCATTATGAATTTAAGGTGATGCCTTTTGGATTGACCAACGCTCCTGCAGCTTTTATGGATTTGATAAATCGAGTCTTTCAGCCTTTTCTGGATTCTTTTGTGGTGGTCTTCATTGATGATATCATGGTCTATTCTCGAGACGTGGAAGAGCATGTAGATCATCTTCGCTTGGTACTTGGTAAATTGAGAGAGCATCAGTTATATGCCAAGCTTAGCAAGTGTGACTTTTGGCTGGAGGAAATCAGATTTCTTGGTCATGTGATCTCCCGAGATGGAGTGGCTGTTGATCCTAGTAAGATAGAAGCTGTTTTATCATGGCCACGTCCTTCTACTGTGCGCGAGATTCGAAATTTCTTGGGACTTGCCGGATATTACCGGAGATTTGTTGAAGGTTTTTCCAGATTATCCGGACCTCTCACAGCGTTGACTAGAAAGAATGTTGAGTTTGTGTGGTCAGATCGTTGCGAGAGAAGCTTCCAAGAATTGAAGAAGAGATTGACGACAGCTCCTGTGTTGGCACTTCCGGAGCCGCATAAGCCTTTTGTGGTTTTCAGTGATGCATCTAAGTTTGGGTTGGGATGTGTCCTTATGCAGGAAGGACGAGTTGTTGCCTATGCATCTCGTCAGTTGAAAGAGCATGAGAAGAATTATCCTACACATGATTTAGAGTTGGCTGCCGTGGTGTTTGCTCTCAAGATTTGGCGTCATTATCTGTATGGTGAAGTTTGTGAAGTCTTCACGGATCATAAGAGTCTGAAGCATCTATTTTCTCAGAAGAATCTTAATATGAGACAGAGGCGTTGGTTGGAGTTAATCAGCGACTACCAGTGTGAGATCAAGTATCATCCAGGAAAAGCTAATTTAGTTGTTGATGCCTTGAGTAGGAAATCTCAGTTAGTGGATGAAGCAGAGTCATCTGGTATGGACTCTCTCCTTTATGGAATGAGGAGATTGCTTATTGAGAGTTCGCAGCAGGAAGAATTGATCTCTTCAGTTTTGGATGTGCGGGTTGTGGATTTTGAGGAATTGAAGACTCTCTAGAGAAAGGATCCTAAGTTGTTAAATATCAGGAAAAGAGTCAGGAAGTCTAAAGGACCCGTGCACTATAGTTTGGACAATGATGGAGTGCTTCGTTTTCGGGATCGAAGAGTGATACCTCGAGATTCTGAATTTAAAGAGCGAATCTTGGCAGAAGCTCATACAGCTCCGTACTCAGTTCATCCTGGAAGTACAAAGATGTATCGGGACTTGAAGAAGAATTTTTGGTGGGAAGGTATGAAGCTGGATATCGCCTCGTTTGTTGAGAAATGTGATACTTGTCGTCAAGTTATGGCTGAGCATCAAAGACCTGCTGGTAATCTTCAACCTCTCCCTATTTCTGAGTGGAAATGGGATGACATCACTATGGATTTTGTAGTAGGCCTTCCAAGATCTCCTAGTGGAAAGAATTCAGTTTGGTTGATTGTGGATCGTTTGACTAAGAGTGCCCACTTCTTGCCTGTGAATAATGCTGACTTTTTGGGTAAGTTAGCTCGGTTGTATGTTAAAGAGATTGTGAGACTGCATGGTGTACCCAAGAGTGTTGTGTCAGACAGGGACCCGCGGTTAACGTCGCGTTTTTGGAGGAGTTTGCAGGCAGCTTTAGGCACTAATTTGAAGTTCAGTACAGCTTATCATCCCCAGACTGATGGCCAATTTGAGCGTACAATTCAGACTTTGGAAGATATGCTGAGGGCTTGTGTTATGGAATTTCAAGGAAGTTGGGAAAATCACTTGCCACTCATAGAATTCTCCTATAATAATAGTTTTCATGCTTCTATCCAGATGGCTCCTTATGAAGCTTTGTATGGAAGGAAGTGTAGATCGCCGTTATGTTGGGATGAAGTTGGCGAGAGGAAAATTGTTGGGCCTGAATTGATTGAAGAAATGCAAGGACAGATTCGAGTTATAAGAGCTAAGATGGCGGAAGCGCAAAGTCGTCAGAAAAGTTATGCTGACATGAGGAGAAGAGACTTATCTTTTGAGGAAGGCGATTGGGTTTATCTTAAAGTCTCTCCGATGAAGGGTGTTAAGCGCTTCGGTAAGAAAGGTAAACTCAGCCAGAGGTATGCTGGTCCTTTTCAGATTGTGGAGAAGGTTGGGCTTGTTGCTTATAGGGTTGCATTGCCGGATTATTTCAGGGATGTGCATGATGTGTTCCATGTTTCGTCGTTGAAGAAGAGTTTTGGTCAACAAGAGCTGCGTTTTGTTGACCCGGAGCCGAGTTTTAAAATATTATTTCTTAATATTTTATGTGGTGAAAATTATTTTATGTGATTTTTAGATTTTATTTACTGTTTTAGCTTTTAAAATGAATTTTAATTTTAATTGATTTGTTTTTGGGTTTTTAATTTTTATTGTTGCATTTAAATTATTTCACTGTGTTTGGAATATTTTAATTAGTTTCCGGTTTTAATTTCATCTTCGTTGGATTTTTCGGGACTCAGCTGGAAAGACTGGATCTTCCCTTTTTCCCTCTTCTTTTTCTTTTTCTTCTTTCTTTTTCTTTTCTTTTCTCCTTCTTCCCCGCGTGCGACCCGACCCCTCTCTCTCTACTCTCTCTTCTCTCTCCCCACCGTGCAATCGGGTTTACCGTTGCTGTCATCGTCGCCGACCGCCGTGCTCGACACCGCCGGTGCCGTTCGGCTCCCCTTCGACCGGTGACCTCACCCCTAAAATCTCAGACCGCCCCGAGCCACCGTTAGCCGCCGTGAACCGATCGAACCTGCGGTGGGTTTTTTCCCATTCCGCCGCCATTGGCCACCAAATTTCTACCACATCTTCACCGGCCCAATACCAAGCATTTCCACCCAAACCCGGCCCCGAGCCGTCGCCGGAGCCAGTCATACGAGCATCAAACCCGATTCAGACATTCCGGCCTAAAACCGCCCATTTCCGCCGCTATTCTCAGCCAATCACCACCACCATAGATTCACCACCTTCCATAGGCCCTACCCTATAAATTTCGAGTCTCCGTTTGAAACCGTGAAAAATTCTCATTTCACTGCATTTCGGTCAGTGATTTTTACACTGTGCGAATTTGCTGTTCTGGCATTTTCCAGTGCCTCGGAACCTTTGTAAAATTGTTTTAAAGCGCTGTAAGTATTTCCTAAACAATTCTTTGAGATTTAATTATATTTTTGCAATTAACTGCTATATTTTATATATGTATCCTGGTTGGTTTCCGGACTGAGTCCGAGGAGTTCGGGGGTGGTTGGATTGATCGGAGTATTTGTTGTGTGTGAATATTGTGATCTGGTTGTGAATTGGAGATTGGATTATTTGTGGATTTATTAATTGTTGGAAATTGGATTATTTGTGGATTGATCAATTGTTGGATATTCTGGATTTGGTTGTATTGTGATTTTTGAGAGATTGGATTTATTGTTGGATTTAATTATGTTGTGAATTGGAGTTGGTTATTGGTTATTCTGGCTGTGATCTGGTTAATTGTCGAAATTGTGTTTTGATCTGGTTTGGTTGTGATATTGAGGTTATTTTTGGTTCATGGCATATGCACGCATGATCATGTTTGTAAATTGAAAACTGGGTTTTCGTGTATTGCATTCATGTTCATGTGATTATTTTGAAAACAGAGTTTTCATGAGAATTGGATTTATGGGTGCGTGTGTATCATGACCCCAAGCCGAGATGGGGCATTATCTCGGTGGAGCTCCTCTGGTCACTCGGGAGCGTAACATTCTGAGTGACGTCCCCTGGGTTGTCGCCGGGCGACAACGGGATCGTCATGAACGCACCGGGTGCGGAACTGGGCATCTCTCGTAAAGTAGCCAGGACGTGCGGATGGTCCATAGGGGAGGCCATGGTGCATATGGTTTAATGGGATTAAATGGAAATTGTTGTTTTCTGGGAAAATAGCGTGAGTATGTTTTTGTGTATCATTTTCTGGGAAAATGATGAATAATGATTTTTGGGCCATTTTCTGGGAAAATGGTGGAATTGATTTTACTGGAAATGATTTTTGAGTCAAAGAGATTTTTGGCGTGCGTCGCATTATTTCATATTACATCATGGGCATCCATGGTTAATTGTTTAGGTATGGTTATATCTCTGGACTTGGTTAGGTTATAACTTACCTGCGGTACCATTTGATGGTACTGCAGACTTTGTTGATGATGCAGATGCCGAGCCTGAGGATCTGGCTCCGCTGGAGGAGTGATCTGGGATCACTCGAGTTGTAGCTTTTATTTCAGACTTGTATTTTATTTTCTGGGACTTGGCTTTGTTTTTAAGGTATTTGTATTTTGGATTTCTGTATTAATTAAAATTCTGGTACTAGTAGACTTTATTACCTTCTGCTGTGTTTTTATTTGTGCACTGTTTATTTGTTGCACACACTGACACTTGTCGTTGAGATGCGTGACCGGTTGTCATCATCCCAGGTGTCTCGATTTCCGTGCTGGTCCGTACATGGAAGTCGGGGGCGCCACAAATTCTATCATAGGCTTTACTCATATCCAGTTTCAAAGCCATATAGCCCTTTTTTCCTTTCATCTTTGTTCTCATGGTATGCAAAATTTCATAGGCAGCCAGGATGTTATCTGATATTAGCCTACCAGGTACAAAGGCACATTGATTTTGAGAGATAATGGATGGGAGGATCTGTTTGAGTCTGTTGGCCAACAATTTAGTGATGATTTTATAGAGAACATTACATAAACTAATAGGCCTATAGTCAGTAATGTTCACTGGGTTACTACATTTTGAATCAACACTAAATAGGTAAAATTGATGTCTTCCATTCCTTGATTAGAATTCAGAAAATCAAGTATAGCCTCACTTACCTCCTCCCAACCACAGACCAGTATTTTTGGTAAAAATAAGCCCCATACCCATCTGGTCTAGGTGCTTTATGTGGTCCCATCTGAAACACAGCTTCCTCAATCTCCTCCTTTCTGAAAGGTGACAAGAGAGCTTCATTCATTTGTGGAAATACAAATACAACAAATTTTGTTCTTCACACAATTAAATATTTTAACAAATATATAAATAAATCCCGAGTGACCAATATTTTAATCACAATATACTATAAAGCTCGACATGCTTGCTAATTCCAACATCCATTAAATCCCAACATTCATTATTGAATCCCAACATAAATTAAATCCCAAGAAGTCAGTCCACAACATACATTAAATAATCCCAACATGCATTAAATCTCAAGTAATCAATCCACGACATGCATTAAATCCCAACATACATTAAATCCCAAGTCATCAATCCAAAACATGCATTAAATCCACACATGCATTAAACCCCAATTAATCAATCCGCTACATGCATTAAATAATCCCAAGAGGCAGTAAATCTCAAGTAATCAATCCAAAATATGCATTAAATCTCAAGTAATCAATCCATAAACATATATTAAATAATCCCAACATGTATTAAATATGAAGTAATCAATCCAAGACATGCATTAAACTCACAACATGCATTAAGTCCCAAATAATCAATCCAAAGCATGCATTACATCCACACAAGCATTAAATTTCAAGTAATCAATTAACGACATGCATTAAATCCCAAGTAATCAATCCCAACATGCATTAAATCCCAAATAATCAATCCACAACAAGCATTAAATCCACAACATGTATTAAATCCACAATAATCATTAAATCCCAACATGCATTAAATCCTTAGTAATCATCCACAACATGCATTAAATCCCAACATTTATTAAATCCAAAGTAATCAATCTACAACATGCATTAAATCCAAACATTCATTAAACAATATACATAAATAACTATGAAATACAAATAACTAAGATATTTAGATGTTTATAACACTTACCTCAAAATGCAAGTTGTGAAAGTGTCCAACCAACTCAACAAACCTACAAAAACAAATAGATAAAAAATGTGTAATCAAATAGTGTGGACATGTTTGCTAGTGAGTATTCGAACACCCGTTTGAAAACTTACCCAATTATTTAAATGGGCATTCGAACACCCACCTTGCAGGAAGTTCCTCTATAGCATGCTACTTTTTCTCTCTAGCAAGTTGTTGCTCTCTCTTTCACTAATATCCATCTCCTTCCCTAACTAATATCACTCTCACTCTTAGAAAATCAAAAAGAAAAATTAAACTGAGTAATGAAAATCAACAAATCTACAACCATATGAATCACTTAAATTTGAAATACATATCAATAATAAACACAACAAATCTACTTCTCAAGTCCCTCTATCTCTGTGTTGCACGACTTATCTCTCGTTCATGCCCAACCAAGTCACTACATCTCCCTCTCTCTTACTCTCACTCACTCTCTCTCTCTCTCTCTCCCTCCCTCCACCCCTCTTCCTGTTTCTCTCTCTATCCCTCTCTATCTCACCATTGGCATGTGGAGCTCTATTCCTTAGTAAAGGTCCTAGCGAGGATCCGTGGTGCCAAGGGTGCCAGCCAAACAATCAACACCCATGGTTGGTGGGAAAATTGGATTGCCTCGTCTAGATGGAATTGCAAGTGTAAGGTTTCAAATATAAAATTGCATTTAAAAAGATAGAGGTTTAGTTGATAAACTAAGACCTTATAGTACCAAAAGTCAAAATTTAGAAACAATTACTGTCATTCCTCATTAATTTCAAACTTAGTAATACATAAAACCCAAAGAGTTCATTCATCACCTAATGGGTGGCAGATCGAATACAAGTAAACATGGTGATGAACCACCATCTTAGTGTAACATATATATATATAAGCATGGTGATGAATCACCTTCCAAGTTACCCCCTACGCAATGTATTTTAGGCAAGGAATCACCCTCCACTTTAGCAGGTAAAATCCTTAAAATCGTATTGATTCTGCAGGTCACAGTTGTCATCACTCAAATGCTCATCACATAGATATTTGCCACACATATATACGTCACCTGATGGGCCAACAAGAGATGAGCCCCTTTACCGTCAAAATCAGGGAAATCCCTTCTACCTAACCAACATAGTGCAAGTTAGCTCACTCATACCCCAACATAGGTCAACTCTCACACAAAGATAACATGTTGCATTAGGAAAACGTCTACCCGAACAACCAACTTGTGGACACTAACACGTGATACGCAGGGACAACAAGAATCGCAATGGAAATAGTAAAAGATGATTAGTCAAAGACTAATCTAGTAGTACCAAAGAAGTGTATAAGTACTCCTTTAATAATAATAATATCCATATGTCACCATCGCTTCACCCCATATATAATTAATAACCATTATAAGTTCATCACTTACAAACCATTATAAAGAGTCCGCCGCCTAATCACAATAAACGTCTTTGATTAAAAATGTATAAAATTAAATTGAGACAAACCTTCAGGCTAGATTGGTCTTTCTTCCTGGAGATAATTCTCATGGGCTACATCTGTATTACAATCTACGATTTTGAGAAGCAAAATCGTAGTGAGACTACCACAGTGAAATTTCAATGAAACCTCAGTAAGTTAAAACCTTAAACAATACTAAAAATGAAAGACAATGGTGATGAATATGTATGCACCAATTCATGTAAATAAGGCTAAGAACACACATATTTTAGGCATGGCGATGAGTCATCATCTAAGCCAAACACATATATTCATAAGCATGCCAAGGAATCACCCTCTAAGAAAAACACATATCCATAAGCATGGAAAGGAATCACTCTCTAAGCAAAACAGATATGTCCATAAACATGGGGAGGAAACACCCTCTGAGCAAAACATATATATCTAGGAAATATCATAAGAACACCACCCTTTCGATGGAGAGAATCTCTCTACCTGGTTAGCACATGAAACACATCAAACACAACGAGGAATCACTCCACCCATCTAACATGGGGAATCCCTCAGCCTGGTCAACACATGGAACACCTCCACCAAATCATCATAGACAACACTCCGCCTAATCAATACAAAGACTCTTTCTACCTATGATATCATGTGAAACCATACAGAAATGCCCCAACTTCATCATCACAGGAAATCGCTCTACCCATATGAAACTTGTGGTAACGTACAATATAGGAATGGTGCAGGGAATCCTCAACTTGATCCCATAAGTATAGAGCACATTGAAAGCACATCATCACTTCCGAGCACAACCGTCTTGAAATCACATCATTAAAGTTAATCGATAAATATAGTAAAAAAAAGTATGCACTTTCATGAGAGAAAGAGATGAGAAGTAGAATATGTAAATCTTGAACATACTCATAAACATTTACCCCACATTTTGGTATCGTCGTAGAAGTTAACCTACTTGAATAGTATTTCTAATACAAAGGTTGCGTTGGTGACGATTCCTCAGTTGATGAAGACCATAAGCCTTCTACTTCCTCGAAGTCTTGGAATGGAAGAAGAAAGGAAAGAGACAACACTTTTTTGATCTCAAAAGGGAGATATTTACTATTGTTCAATATCTTTTATACAGCATAACTGTCAGTTACATTCCTAATAATTCTTGACATTTCCTCCAACCTTTGTTTTTCTTGAATGAGAGACCTTTGATCTCGACCTTCCATTAGTCATCTAGGCTTGAAGAATGGTAGAGATGGAATGCCTAATGGAACAAGGTGTGCACGTCTTTGTAGCTTGCCTTGGGACCAAACGTGCAATCCTTCTCCATATGAGAATTTCTCACGTGCCATTAGGTCATACTTCTAACATAAGATGATATGGTCTGCAAGTCTGTATTCCATCTTCCTAGGTGTGTTGTGATGTTCCTAATGGAGCATGGGCCTTGAGTATGACATTTTCTACCTTGTGAGCTCATTTGTGTTATCGGAGTACTCCTAGCTTTGCACCGAACTTTTTCTCACCCGTTGTTCACCTTTCGTATGGTCAGCACACCCTTTGCTCACCTAGTATAAGGTGTACCTTCCTTCTTCATCTTGTGCTTTCTCGCATATGTCAGGCTCTCTACAGCATGTTGCTCGCCTTACTTCTATTTTGGCTACATGTTGCCCTCTTGGCTGCCTTTTTGTCTCTAGCATTTTGCCTACGTGAGGGGATGCCTTCCCTCATTTTGGCACAATCCTCACAACGACACTTCGGGCTACAACCTCTTATGGCCCATTTATTTAGAAGAAATGGTAGGTAGGTTAATGAAATTCATGATTAAGCACCATCCTTGAAATATCATTAGAAACAACCCCTTGGTGCAACAATAGAGGGTCACAGAGCAAGGAAGAAGCAGAAAAAGAGTGAATCGAGATAAGCAACAAGAGAAGCTTGAAGAGGGCATAATGGAACTTTCGTAGTGGGAGTGTTTTAGTTAATGAGTGTTCTATTTCATATTTGAGGTGATTCATGATTAAGCACCATCCTTGAACGATCACTAGAAATGGCCCCTAGGTACAAGGGTAGAGGGCCACAAAGTAAGAAAGAAGCACAAGAAGAGTAAATCAAGATAGAAGGAATGAGAGAAGCTTGTGAAGGACATAATGGGACTCCCATAATGGGAGTTCATTGTGTGTATACAAAACTCTTTGGAGTACAAAACTCTTGAGGAGGGCATAATGGGAGTTTTCTAGTTAATGAGTGTTTTATTTCATATTTCAAGTGATTCATGATTAAGCACTATGATGCCCCCCAGCCCCCACTTGGGATTTGACAGAGACTAAAGCGTCAAGACATGTAACATAAGGCTACATACCCCTCATACATGATAGTTAAGATGCAATGCACCTAATGATAGCTAACAATATGCAGTATATCACTGCGGAAAGTCTACTTAGGTGAATAAATAAAATAGATATCATGGTACCGAAGCACATATATCCCAAAATAGAAATTTCATAAAATTCATCAAAAGACTTAATTGTTTCAAAAGAGATTCCCAAAACGTGGGACCATTACATCAAGTGTTTTCAAGATAAGTCATTCCTCAAAAGAGGTCACATAACAAAAGTCTTTTAATGAGGCCGATCCTACTTGGCCTTGTCCTGATTCAGAATCCTCCTCAGTTGCTCAAAAAGCTGCAACACCTTAGTGATGAATTGGTCGGCAAAATCCAACCTTTCTAAAAGTGACAACTCTTGAGAGACCTCGCATTTCTCCAGAGACTCTTTAGGCATCTAGGGAGCTGGTCTCTTGCGTTTCTCCATTACTATTCTCTTGCAGTTCCCCATTACTATTCTCTTGGGTTCTTGTCACAACATCTACCATTCCTAGTAGAGGAATGGTAGTAGAAATTATAATAGTGAGATTTCAAGAAATCTCAATAAGTAAACAAATAACATGTAACAGATATCGTAAACATATGTAAGCAAACTTGAAATGTATGCATGGACATGAGACTTGACTTATGCATCTGATTCTATCAAAAACAAAATACCGTCTACATCATAACTTTCATAACCCTTTTCATTCATAAAACATCTTTTCGTCATTTTCATACTTGTTCCTTTAACATACTTGTGAGCTCAGGTTCTTGTTCTTATATCATAGCATAACTTTGAGCTCAAGGCCTTTCTTGATTTCTAACTTATAAATGGATACCTCATGGCTCACCTATGCACCATGTGTTCCCCGTTAGTTACCGCATCAACCATTAGCCCCTTTGACCAAGGTGACTATGTCTTACTTTTAATCTTTCATATTATAGAAGTTTGTTTTTCACCTTCACCGTAGGGCACCCACTAGCTTTAGGTGCAACCTTACTCCGGTATCCTTTTCTTTTAGGAGTCACTTGAAGTTCATCAACTGTACTTTATTGATCTAGAGGTTACCACTCTATTTTAGACACTCTTGAGTGGACAAAGGAGTTCCACTAGGACATTTGTCCGTCCTAGCCTTTGGGTTAGTGACAAAAAATTTTAAAGACTCTTTTTCTTTTGAATGATTTTCACAATCCCAATACATGTAACATGAAATATGAAACTTAGAACTTCCATGGGACACATACAATGCCGAAACTTAATCATGACCATATAACAAACAATCATGCATATCCATGTACATTTCACTTTACGGTTTGAAAATATTAGAACATGCAACCATGTTCCATTTCATAAATTCAAAGGGATTTGAATAACAAACAAGAAACAAACATTCAAACTTTACATGTAGTGGCCAAAACATGTAAAACCTAGCATGCCCGATAATTCATTTTAACTCATTAGAACTTCAAACACATAATGTTAATACTTCATCCATGGTCATGGTTGAGACCTAAAAATCTTGAAATATAGATTATACCAACTTTTTATGAACTTAGAATCTTCTAATGCATTTAATAAACCTTTATCAATGAACATGCATTTGTAGCCAAAACATACTTAAGGAAATGTAAGTATTTTATGGGCTTAATCCTATAAAAGATTCAGTCATGTAGCAATTATCCATGAACATGTTAAGAATCATCCAATCCGAACCCTAAAGGTGGCTTTTCATGATATGAACTAACAACAATAAACTATTTCAACCATATTTTGGATAATCATACAAGGAAATGATTATATCACCTAAAAGGGTATCATTATTTCAAGTACCAACATGTAACCAAAACAACAAACGAGTTCATATAGCATATACATAAAATATCAAAGTACAAGTTAGAAATTTACTTACAAAAATCCAACGTCCAATAAAATAAGCAAGCTAAAAAATATAGTAATAAGGTCATAAGAATCCATTCTTTCTAAAGCTTAAACTGTGCATTAGTGAGCGTTGTGCTCTCAACATATTTCCAAGAAATAATCCCCCAATGTTCAGACCTTCCTTCCTCAAGTCCGAAGCTTTCATAAAACAAAACCCTAGTTCAATAAGAACACTAAAATCGTGGCCTTCTTTCCTCAAAACATCATGCTTATGAGCTTAAGCAATGAAGTTGAGTCTATATTCCTTTTAGAAGAAAAAAAAACCCTAATCTAGACGAGTGTGTGCATGGGTATGCTCACGTGAGAAACTTCTTAAAAACCAAAACTATAATCTTCTTGGCCATGGGTGCATGTGTGTGAGCAAGTATTTATGGTGAACTTAGTCAAGTCTGAAACTTGCTTCCTTTGGCCATGTGTATAGTGTAGGGAAGAAAGAGTCACCTTGCTTCTTACCTTGCATGACTCCCTTCTTCGAAAGTATCCTCTAGCTACGAATGTCTTGGACATTGTGTGATTGGTCATTGTGGGTGGCAATGCATGATTGAGCTGCTATTTTATACATTTAAAACCAATATATTTTTAATTGTTCCATTATTTTATTATTGGTTTTAGATGAAAAAATGGTTAAGAGGCATAAATCCAAGTTGTGATTTAAATTGGATTAAAACATGTTTTGTGCTTAATTTTAATACTTGTGATTTAATTTGATAATGTTGTTTCACATGCACAACACACCTTTAATAGTTTAGTCTTCATTTTTTTTTTGTCTAGTTTTATTTTTGTCCTTAATTATTTATTTATTTTCTTTTTCTTTATTTGACTAGTTTAATATTTTTTTTTATTATTTATCTTCTTTTTGTTTTACAGCAACCCTCCACAGTGCACCTCCACCTGCGCACGTCTTCCTTTCACCACCACTGCAACTCAACCACCGAATCCGCAGTTCCCTGCCTTGATCATCCTCGCAACAAAGACCCCTATTTTTGTTCCCAAAAATAGAGCACTGAAGTGCAAACCCCTACCAATACCAGAGAGAGAGAGAGAGGCAAATTATCTTTGTTCTCAATCCTATCTTCGGAAAGGCAACTGCTTGGATTTAGAAGAGTAAAGAGAGAACAAAGTGAAAAGGCTAAAACTCCAAGAATAGTTTGCCGAGTATTTTATTTTAGCAAATCAATTCGGATATAAAGCTTCAGTCACACATGAAGTAAACCCAATCCTAGTTATCAACCCAATGCCACAACTTCCACCTGAAAACAACTCACTTAAATAAACAACTTATATAAGTCGCAATTGTGAACCAATCATTGAAGAACCAAAAACCCCAGAACGTGAATGTACAAAGATCTTGGAAAGCAACATTGAAGACTCTTTATATGAGGATCCTAATGATATTCCTATGATCAAACTCAAAATTGAAGAGTTTACCATGAATCTTCAAAATTACATGCAAGAGAAGATGGAACTCCAAGAAGCTGTCATGTCCAAGGCTTTGGTTGCCTTAAAACTAGAAGTTGCTTCTATCCCGACACCCAAACTGAAGAACTATTTTAGGGGTTGTGAGTTTGTTGGTGTTTTTTTGGAGCCAAAGTCAGGCAGGTCAAGTTGGGGATTTTCAAGATTTGGTGGGTGGCGGTGGCGGTTCGGTGCTCCGTGATGTGATGACCCGCTCAGTGAAGCCAGATTCTGAAAGGTTGCTCACTACCTCAAACCCAAATTCTAAGCCAGATTTTCATGCCTTAAAGGAATCCACATTTTTTCTCCTTTAACAGTATTAAATCTACCTCTAGCCAAAGGTTTGTGGAACTCTAACCTGATTTGGACTTTTAGAAATCTGCCCCATCCACTACCATTTGTCTTCATGTCAACCTCCTCCACCTTGCCATGAGCTTCATCCATACAAACAAGAGGCATATCGTGCATTTTGACCCAAAAGCTCTCATGTTCAAACTTCAAACTCTGAGGTGGTGTGAATTCCTCAAACATTTTCAGTGCTAGCAAGTGTGAATCAAACAACCATGGTCTCCCACTCCATACCTTTTGCTTATATGCATGATTAGCAAAAGTAAGAGTAAACACATTATTCCCCAACTCAACAAACTTTGTTGGCTTACTGACTCTCCAAACTTTCATCATTGTTGTCTCTAACACTTCCTTCCCAATACTTCTCTCCATATAGACCCTTCCAACCAATCTACACTCCCCTTTGTATTGGATTTCCTCTGTAACAGTTTCATTAATGGCTATTACTTCCCCTTCCTCCTCCGTCAAGCAAAATCTCTCCCATTACTCCTCTACCTCATTCATTCTCCTTCCACACAAGACCTTCTCCTTCTCTGATAACAGCTCGAGTAAAGTTCCTCTGAGATTTTCAGTTCTACCACTACATTTCCAGGCTCCAATGATGTCACCATAACTTTCCTCCTATTGCAACCACGGTGACCACCATACAATCTGCTGCACTCCAGCTACGTACCACCTACCTCCCACTACAAAAACCGTTAGGAACTCTAGTGGTCCCCCCTAGAACTTCACCTCATCCTCCCTTCATGAGAGTAGAGAGAAGAATTTCCATAGGTGGCCTACTTTAGTGGAATAAAGACTTGAAGCCTATATAAGGGCTTGGAAACGGACGAAAAAATTATTAGGAAGTAGGGAATAAAATAGTTAGAGTAGGAGTAGGAGTAGAGTATTTTAAGTGTGCTTTTATTTTTTTGTTTTTATTTGGGGAAAGCTCAGGTGAAGGGAGGGAGTACGGTAACACATTTGAGAGCCTAATGGTCCAACTGTTGTGGTCAAGCTTTTCTTCTTCACATGTAGCCTCCATCTCCAACTTTATTTTTATTTTATTTCAGTTTGAAGTCTATGATGAATAATTTCAATATTTAAGTGTTCATTTTAATTACTGCTCATTTAAATTAATGCCTTTTATTTTTCTTGTACTTTTAATTTCTGCTATTTAAATGAATGTCATTTATTTTTCTTGCTCCTTTAAAAGTTAATTAATTTCAGCAATTTTAATTTACTGTCTTGCATTTCAATTTCTTACTTTTCATTGCTGCACTCAATTCCAACAAACATGAATCTGGTTCATGACCAGTAAATTTTCATTTTCATTGCACTCTTCCAGTCATTGTACATATCATCACTTTTATTTTCTCTTTGTAAATATTTTCACCATTTCACACGAGTTTCATTTTAATAAACTTTCTCTGAGGAGACAATCAAGGAATTTTATTCTTCATTATTACGTAACACTCTCCTGCACTTGAGATAGCCTTTGTGTTACTCATTTTTTAGTGAGTCAATGCACAAATCCCCTTGCCCTAGTCGTCCACCTCAAGTGTGCCCTTAACAATATTCTTCTAGAAGCTCCATAAGCGTGTGGCTCTCCTTCTTATATGTAGATTTTGTCCCTTCCCAAGATGAGACATCCTCTCCTTCCCTTTTTGCATGCAAGACACATGAAAAAAAAGTAAAACACCTTTTCTCTATGGTTGTCGTGCATGCCCTTTGGGCTTCCCTCAACCTCCAACTTTCCATTGCGTTATCATTTATCTTCTAGAAACCTCTCTCTATTAGCGATAAGTGTCACAATACCTCTTCTTACAAGCAAGCCTTCTTGCATACATGACACATGGCAAGAAGGTGGGTGATCCTCTATGGTAGTGTGCAAGGCCAAACCCTAGACTCTCTCACCTCTCTTCCCTCAATTCAGTACAGATTCATCAAATCCTAGTATAGGCTCCATTTGATGACATGTGGTGTCCAAGAATTTAGATTGTGCGTGTGCTTTAGTTCTATTGGGCTTCAAAACCCTAATTCTCATATAGAGGCCGAAACACTCATGGGCTTAGGCCTTTCTCAAGGCCTTAGATGCCTAGTACCAAACCAAATTTCTGATTAGGTTACTGTGATGACCCCAACCTCTATTTGGGATGGAACGAAAACTTAAAGCGTCGAGACATGCAATACAAGGTTACATACCCCCATACATGATAGTTAATATGCAATACATCCTAGTATACAACTAGCAGTGTGCAATAATCACAACAAAAATAAAGGTGAAAGTATAACTTATACCAGAATAACTAAAAACATCCCAATTTCATTAATAATCATCAAGTTCAAAATACCAATGTAGCATAATCTAAAGTCAAATCATCTGCTTCATGCATTCTAAAGCATGAAGGACTTGACCTATAACATCAAGATTAAATCCAATCTCCTCTCGCGGTCCGACTCCCCTTAGTTAGTTGGATCCAGTGTTCCATCTAGCTCGTCCTTCTTGAGTCTTAACACAACTTCTACCATTCCGAGTGGAATGATAGTGGTTCCATAAAGAATGAGATTTACTCGAAATCTCAATAAGTTAAACAACCAACTTGCACAAAGATAATTTTAACATGAAGTATGATAAATATGCAATGCATGAGATGCAAAAAAATCAGTATGCATGTCTCTCATCCAGATTCCTTAACATTTTAGAAAAACGGAGACATAGGTTTTCATTCAGTAAATATTTTTTCCATCATTTTTGAAAATATAACTTCATCATAAACTTTCATCATTATTAGCAATTCATAATTAACATTATAACGTGTGGTAACGTCACAGTTCCCCATATGCACTGTGAGTACTTGTTGGTGACCGTAATACAACTCACGTTGAAACTACATTGTCTATAGACTCGTTCTCAATGCATTAGTAAATATAACATATAACATATAACATCATAACGTGTACACCCACCAACATTAGGTGTCATAACATATTAATTTCGCTCCGACGTTCTTTAAAAAGAACCTGTTAACTATTTTTCATCAATTCAAGGGTTACCACTCCATTCTTAAACACTCCAGAGTGGATATAGGAGTTCCACTATGATAATTTCTCATCCTAGTCTTTGGAGTCGTGACAAAAATTATTTTCATGCTGTACTTGAAAAATGTTTTTCATGACATGTGCATATGTGGCAAGCTTTCATGCAAAAATGATATTTATAGATGTAATATACAAAAGTGGTAAAAAAATATCACATGTCATGTAAGTATGCACTCAATGTATCATATAACATGATATTTTATGCTCAAAATGATAATTGAAATATGAATGAAACATTTATCAATAATTCATAAATAATCTATCAAGGTGTAAGTTAGAGGCCAACTTACAAACTTCCCAAGTAATTCAAAAAAGGTCATAGCAGCTGAAATCAAGTGCGTAATAAGTTAGGATTAATACTTTTATCAAAAATACCCCCTAAACTCTCAAAAATTGTCGTTAAGGTCCTAAATTTTCACTAATTGCAAACGAACTCCACATTTAACCAAAATTCACGAACCTTATATTTTTGGTATTCTAAAACTATCTATGCCCTTGGATTTTCAAAAATCAAAGTGTAACTTACCCAAACAGTCCCAACCCGTGGCATGCACTCTAGTTGATGCCTAAGTGTGTTTTCAACTATTGATCCCTATAACTGCATGCATAAGAGATTTTATTTAATAAAAAATGATTACTAATATCTTTAATGACATAATGAAGGCTAATTCTTAGATAATCAGGTTCATCCCAACACTTAATCATGGCTAAGATATCCTTAATCTCCAATTTATTCAAAACTGATTCATACTTGATGATAAAAACAAAATAGATTTAAGACCTATCATGGCATTCTTTTAATCACAAGTCAAACATTCCACAATCATTCTAAGACAATAATAAATCATATCAAATCATGCTTAAGACATGACATAGTTAAATTTCCACTTAAAATCATTTAATCATTCAAACCACCCTTTAATGACCCAGTTTTGAATTATGCATGATAACCTTCTCAAAACTCAACCAAATTTCATACAAACACTTGGAAAAAAATATTGGCATGATAATTAAGATCAAGAGCAAGAAAAATTATAAATTTCGTAGCCCACTCAAGCTTCCGACACAAGAACACCAAGAACTTCAAGAACACTCAGGAACTTCACTCGTTTTCACTCTATTGCTCACTAAGTGGAAGAAATGCTCTCAAGACTTAAGAGGAAGCTTGGAACTGAGGTGTAGAGGAAATAAGGTGGTGAGGGATTTATTTATAGGGTTCAAGAGGGGAGGGTGCATTGGCCTTGGTGCTTGATGATTGGGTGAAGTGGGAGGTGCACAAGTATGAAATTTTTCCAGCTTGCTTCCAAGGCTTTGAGTCATCTTGTGCAGGGGGAATAGTGGCCTGAAACCACAATGATCTCCTCCCTAGTGTAGCCATCATGGCCCTGTGGCGGTGCCCAGGTCGTGGGGCATGGTTTTAGGTGGCAAGAAGTCACTCAAACCACCTTTGCAAACCGGAGGTATAGGTGGTTTTATTTGGCAGATTTTTAGACTTCAGTTTTGGATCATTTTGGGTGGGAAAAACTTAGTCGAATCCTTCATGATGGTCATAGGACCTCCTAGGGATTGGGAGGTGAAGGAGGTGGAGTGGGGTGATGGAACTATGCCAGATGGTTGGTTAAAATCCAACCCAATCGGTTCCTACACAAACTAAACCAAGGTGCACTCGGTTTGGTCATTTGAGTTGGTTTGTACATGACTAATATTAAAAAAATAATATTTTAATACTTTTGAATAGTTGATTGTCTAAAAATATGTTTGAATTAAAGTGTATCTTTTTTAATGCTAAATGTGTTAAAGTTGATTATAAGTTTAACCTTATTATTGTTCTTTAGCTAATTGCCTACTATATAATAAAATACTAGCATTATATGTTATATTTGTCAATTTTCATGTGGATGATTTCACTACAATAGAAATGGTTTCTTACAAGGAAACAAATCTGTTGCAAAAAGTCTTATTTTCATTGCAAAAGAGTATCTGCAATGATAAAATGTTATTGCCCAACTCTTGCAAATGCCATGATGAGGAAAGTCTATCCCAACGATTCCTTTTTTTCGTTGCTGACTCGTTCGAAAATGAGTAGCCCAAAGGCTATCCCAAGTGCAGGAGCGTGTCGCGTAGTAATTAGGAATAAATTCCTAAATCGTCTCTACAGGAAAAGTGCTTAAAAATCAAACTCGTGTAAAATGGTGGAAATAGTTACAATGAGAGAATAAAAATAAAAATGATTACAATGGAAATAGTTACAATGAGAGAATAAATAAAAATAGTTACAATGGAAATAGTTACAATGAATGTGGGAGTGCAATGGAAATGAAAATTTACTAGTCATGGACTATATTCATGTTTGTTGGTTTTGAGTGGATGATGAAAAGTAGAAAAAAGTAAAGAAATTAAAATATAAGACAGTAAATTAAAATTGCTGGAAATTAAATAACTGAAATGTAAATGGACAATAAAATTTAAATGACATAAAAGTAAATTGCAAAAATTAAAGGTGCAGAAAAATTAAATGACAGTAATTAAAATTGCAGGAAATTAAAAGTGCAAAAAAATTAAATGACGGTAATTTAAATTGCAAGAAATTAAAAGTGCGAGAAAATTAAATGACAGTAATTTAAATTGCAAGAAATTAAAAGTGCGAGAAAATTAAATGACATAAATTTAAATTGCAAGAAATTAAAATTGTGAGAAAATTAAATGACAGTAATTTAAATTGCAAGAAATTAAAAGTGCGAGAAAATTAAATGAAAGTAATTCGAAATTAAATAAAAACAAAAATTGTAAGGAATAAACTCGATATTTGGAAATGGAGACTGTGTTCTCCAACCCAAAAATCTGAACTTCCAATTAAAGTAAACTCTCAAAAATAAAATGGACTCTCAACATTTACTAGAAATTTACTTACTAAACAAACTTAAAACTGAAAATAAAGACTTACAAAAATAAAATTCACTGAGCCATACATTGAAACTGACTGATGAATAAATTACACGACATTAAAAATTGAACTCAGAAAAATAAAAACTGACTATAAAAATTCACTCACTATTTTTTTTCCTGAATTTTAACTCTAAAATCACACTAAAAACATTCTAACTCACTGACTACTCACTGACACTCTAACATCTGACGACTGACTAACACTGACACTCTAACTCTAACTTCAGACTAACACTCTAACTCCCTTCTCTTCAGTCCGCAAGAACTCTTATATAGGCATCAAAGAAAGACATTAATGATCATCACTTAGCTGCCATGTTCCCCACTCAAACCTAAAGTTTCTTCCCGTGTGCTGTCTGTTCCCCACGTATTATTTTCTTTTCATTTTTTTTTCTGTTGCCTTCGGCCGCCCAGTTGGCTTCTCTTATTTTTCATGTGCTTTTCGTCTGCTTCTCCATTATTTTCTTTTCAGTGTTTCGTCCCAGCGTGTATCGTTTCGTCCGTGATCTTTACATCTCACTGTGTTTCACTGGCCCCGCATGCATACGTTTCATCCGAACTCTCGTATATATATATTTTTTTCTTTCCTTGCTTTCCTTCATCTTCTACCTCTGGCATGCTGCGTTTTCGTCCTCTTTCCCGTTGCCTTTCTTTTCTATTGCAGCATGCGTGCATGAGCTCGAGCAGAAGCTTCGGTGATGGAGGAAGATAGCTTCGGTCATGGCGCTGGGCTTCACTGGGTGGCGAAGCCTTGGTCGCCGGCATTTTCTGTTGACTACTGGTGGTCATCGGGGATGCATGGTGGCGTGGAGGAGTGCAGAGGTGGCGGAACCGGGTGGTTGGATGCTGCTGTGCATGGAGTGGGCTGGCCGTGGCGTCGGACGGTTCTTGGCCGTGCATGGGGTGGAGGAGTGATCGCCGACGTCGTCTGGTGTTGCTGGTGGCTGCAGGTTGGCGGAGGAGCAGTTGCCGAACGCATGCGTGGCGTGAAGAAACGCAGAGTTGGCGGACGACGCGAGGTTGAAGACGAACCGAACGACATGTCGTTCGTGTCAAAACGGCATGTCGTCGGCTTCAAACAGCAAGAATTTCTCTCGTGCAAAACGACATGTCGTTTTGGCGACGGTCGTTTTGGACTCCTTCGGCAGACGACATGTCGTTTTAAAATGACATGTCGTTTAGTACCTGTAAAATAATAAAAAAAATAAAAATAAAATAAAAATAAAAAATAAGTAATATATAATCAAAGAAACAAACAAAAAAATAAAATAAAATAAAATAAAATTAGAAAAATAATAAAATAAATAAAAACTAAAAAAAATATGTTGTGCAATTTAAATAAATTAAGAATATATTGATTTTAAATGTATAAAATATGCAATAATACAACTCAATCAGTTGCAAATAGTCACTTTTAGCCAGGAGATTTTATTGTTGAAAATAAATTTATCGACATCATGATAATATGTACGTTCATTGCAAATAGAACTTTTGTTGCAATATGTTTATTATAAAGGACATACCTTTCATTGCAAATAACTATTTGTGACAAAAGCTACTTGCAGCGAATGTATCTTACTGCAAATAGTTTTATATAAGAGAGAAAAAAAAAAAAAAAGACAATATCACACATTAGGGGCCACAAGTTTCCATAACAATTTTCCACTAAGCTTTAACTCTTTTTTCTCCGGTAATTATATTTACAAGAATAGAAATCTGAAGGTAATTAAATCATGAGTTGAGAATCCTATATGGAAATATTTACATTCATATCAAACATCTCAATACAATTCAATTAGGTAGCATAGTCCACAATCAAGCATAATCATGCAATAAAACTCACCTGAAGTTTATACACATGACAATTAGCTTCTTGTTTTTGCACTTATGATTTCTGTTTCCTTCCACAACGCAGTGGTTTAAGGCTGAGAATGGTGTCTCATTGGTGTCTAAGGCCGTTCATGGAGGGGCTTCAATAGAGGACTAGAGGAAGAGAGCAAAATCAAAAGGGTTATATAATTTTCATTGTTATGGCTGCTGTTGCAGAAACTCTACTGCACAGCAGTTTGTGGTGGTTGTTTGAGGCATAAACTCCTTGCTATAATGGTTGAGGATGCTAAGAATGGTGTTGATTTGGAAGGGCTTAAGAAGAGGTGTTGAGGAAGAGATAAAAAAGCTGAATTCAGAGGTGTTGAAGCTTACTGTTTTGAGCTTGAAGGGGGCCATAAGTTGCTGACTTGATGGCCTGTATAAAACAGAGAAGGAAGAGGGAACAAGTGATGGTCTGAGTAGGTATGTTGGGACTATTTTTTTTTGTTGGCAGTAACAACAATGAAGTGGTGGTGAGTTTGTCTTCCAACACATATCTTATGCCTATTTTCGAACTAATGTAGCTTGAGGAATTAAAGACATGAAATGGAAGCCAAGGAAAAAGAGATAAGATTAGAAATTGATGCAAAACCAAGGACTAGAAATTAACTACTACAATTTTGTCCAACATACAAGTACTCCAACCCTCCATTGAATCAATTTAAGCTCACTAAACAGCCCCTTAACTTCATAAACAACACGACTATACACCAAGATAGCACATAATATAAATCTGTCCAAATGCGTAGAACCAACACCAAGACACACATGTCATCCATTTATAACTTGAACTCAACACAAATCCATCACACAAACATATAGTCATATAAACTTCAAATTGCATTCAATATGCATAAAACCTATCCACCCAACTTCCACAAACACTTTACGGTCAAAAGCTATCCAATGAAGAGCTAAAAAAGTTGTTATTAATTTGAAGTTAAATATGGCAATGCCATAGCAAAGCAAACAAAATATAGAGTTTCTAAACCAAACATCTTTAAAATTTAAGGGAGCTGCAGTCTCCATTTTGTAGGTTTGGAAGTAAAATGGATGAGAAGGTTAAACTCTAAACATAACAAATATGCCATGCAAAGCACACAAAAAATGACGGGGGTATCTTCCAATTCTTTAGGTATAAAAACATGATAGCAGACAAATAAGACAAAAACTTCAAGATCATTGCAAAAATGGGGAATCAAAACAAAACCTTCGAAATAATGTTATCAGAAAGAGCAAGGTGTGTGCGGCAGTGCAGCTATAGATCCATTTCCTTCGAGAGAGATCACAAATAGCCTTCCCATTTCTCCCCATAACTTCTAACCACTCTAACACAAAATCACACTTTTTTTTTTATCTCTATCCCTTCAAACCACCAACATCGGATCACCAAGTTAAGAAACCAAAGAAGGGAGTTAACTATACAAAACTGATAATTTTTTTTATGCGTTGGTGGCGTTGTGTGGCTACCTACGGTGCATGTGGGAGGCACGAGAGAGAGAGAGAGAGAGAGAGAGTGAGAGTGACAAAGACAAGAGAACGGCTTGAGGGGTGGAGCGGTACTGTGGGTTGTGATGGAGCTGGATGATGGCACTTCAGATGGAGGTGCCGAGAAATGGGTTGTGAGAAATAAGTATTATTAATTGTAGCAACACTTGTGTTGTATACAAAGCCTTATAGAGGGATTGGAATTAAAATCCTGTGAAGCGAAATAGAGGGGTACTTGACAAATAAGTTAGTTGAGAATGAGATGTAAATTATTGATCCAAGTTGCAGATGATGTATAGTCTTTATGTATATAAATACAGTGATTGTATAAGCCATTAAATCATACTTTCATATCATAATGAGAATTACACAGTTTTCTTCCATATCATAGTTTCAGTTTTCAACAATTTTATATGGTATCATCATGTATACAAGATTCCGCTACTCTATCTTCCTTTCAGGTATTGTCTCAAATCTTTCTTTATTTGTGCTTTTATGGCAACCTCTGATCCTATGGCAAATTCTGCTTCTATGGCAAATTCTGCTTCTGTGGCAAATCCTTTTGATGATTCTTCGAGTAGTTACTATCTACATCCATCTAATAATCCTGGAGCTCTTCTGGTTTCCGAGATCTTCATTAGTGAAAACTATCTCTGTCTGTAACTCACTATAGGCTCGAGAAACAAAGAGAAGATGTGTACGAACAAGATATCCAACAACAACATGAAGGAAAAGGATTGAATAAAGGAACTCCCGAACATTTGGCGATCTCAGATGTGTCGATATCAACGGTGACTCATTATTTCGATGGCGACTGGTTGTATTGTATGTGCCAATTGCCATTTAGCTAATAAACCCGTAGATATCGAGGTTCCACAAGCAAAACTTCTTGATACTGTATTTGAAACAGTTGTTCGAATTCTTTATGATATGCAACTGAAACAAATTCTTGCTAATGGTAAAAAGGGAGCTTTGAATGTACGGTCTATTCTTATTTTACCTAAGGGGTTTGAATTAGCCCCTCCCGATCGTCCATTGTGTGTGCTTGAGGTAGAAGTTTTGTATAAATGTATCGTCATGCTATTAAGTATTTTGATTTAAGTTCTTTTCTTTGAATTCCTATTCGAATAGTGCATAACCGCATGGATAAGCTCACACTAACCCGTCAATTTGGGATCCAATTCGGGATTTTCCTTGGGAGGTATCGGGAAGGAATTCGAATGTAATAATATCTATTCATACAGATACAGAAGAAAATGTTCTCTATTGATTCAAATGTTGTACCTGCGAGATAGGGATAGAGAAAGAGGAAAAAATCGAAGATGTTGCATGGAGTCGATCAATCTCCATTGCTCTCACAGTGAAGAACAAGATTGTTTTCATTGATGGAAGCTTGATTCAACCTAATTCTAATGATTCTAGGTTTTGAGTTGCTTGGCTGCGAGCAAATAATCTTGTTCTAACTTGGTTAATGAACTCCATTGCAAAAGAAATTTGTGGCAGTCTGCTTTATTTCACAAGATTATTTGCTTGCCTACGAGCAAATAATAACTAGCATTGTTGGCATTAGGGGACCAACAACTACGAGAGATACCTAGGACTACTTGCCCTGGTAGGGAGATCCAGGTGCCATGCTTTCAAGAGGATATTGGACAAAGTGCACACCAAAGTCACCAGCTGGAAGTCCAAACTGTTGTCACAAGCAGGGAAAGAAACACTAATCAAAGCAATCATACAATCCATCCCAACCTATTGCATGGGTATTTTCAAAGTGCCAAAAAAGTTACTACAAGAGATTAGTAAACTAACTAGGGCCTTTTGGTGGGGACAATAGGCTCATGAACAAAAAATCCATTGGGTGGCTTGGGAGCAAATGAGCAAGTCAAAGACTCAAGGAGGGCTAGGATTAATGGATTTTGAACACTTCAATAGCGCTCTTTTGGCCAAACAATGCTGGAGGATCATTTCATCCCCTCTTTCCCTCGCTACCAGAGTGCTTAAAGAAAAATATTTCAAAAGAGACACAATCCTATCAGCAAAAGTTGGTCACAACTCTTCCTTCCTATGGCAAAGTTTCATGTCTGCCATACCCTTGCTCAAGGAAGGTTTGATATGGCTCATAGGTAATGGTCAATCTGCCAAAATCTGGATGGACAAATAGATCCCCCAACCTTCCACCTTCAAGGTCCAAAGTGCTATAAAGTACCTACCCGAAAAATCTTTAGTTGTTGACCTTATGGATAGGCAAACTAACCAATGGAACCACCCTCTGGTGGATTCCATCTTCAACAAGAAATCATCAACAGAATTCCCCTCAGCCCCTACCCCACAGCTGACAAACTAATCTGGAGATGCACCACTTCAGGTGACTTCACTATCAAAAGTGCGTATCACCTAAAATCTGAGATGGCTACTCAACCCTCGGGCTAGTCATCAGGATCCAACAAGGAGACTAATATGGACAAAACTGTGGAAGCTTCCAATTCCTCCAGCTACGAAGACTTTCCTTTGGAGGGCTTCTCTAGATGCCCTTCCTACCAAGGAAAAGCTCTTCAAGAGGAATATCACATCAGAGGAGTCCTGCCCAATCTGTAAGTGCCAACCTGAGTCTATAGAACATGCATTGTGGACCTGCCCCGCAGCACAAGATGTTTGGAGCCATAGCCTGAGGAAGTTTCAAAAATCCAAACTGTAGGCCCAGGGTTTTAGCAAATTGATGGATTCCTTTGCTGAGTCCCTTGAAGTCGAGGAATTGGTAACTTTTGCACTCACAGCTTGGAAAATTTGGAAAAGGAGAAACGATCTTGTCTTTAAGCAAACTTTCCAGCACCCAAATGAGCTTATCAAACAGGTCAAACACATTGAGGAGGACCTCAACTTGCTCCAGCAAAACAACAACATGGCTCAAACAAACCTACAGGCACCCTCCAATTGGGAAGCTCCCCCCAGAGGCAAACTTAAACTTAACTGGGATGCGGCCCTAGACATAGTCCAATGCAAAGTAGGAGTGGGAGCTGTACTACGTGATTGGGAAGGCCATGTCAAAGGCACCCTGAGAATGACCCAGAACCTCTTCCCTGATCCCCTTCTAGTAGAAGCTTATGCAGCCCTTCAAGCATCACTCTTTTGCAAGTCACTAGGAGCACAAAACATCATCCTGGAAGGTGACTCCTTACAAGTAGTTAACTATTTACAATCTCACTCAGAATCAGATTCCTATGTTGGCACACTGATTAAAGACATCAAAACAACTCTTGACTCCTTTACACCATAGTCTATAAGACACATGAGGAGAGCTTGTAACAATGTAGCACATGTATTGAGTCGTGAAGCTCTTAACATTATTGATAGCATCCTCCTAATAGATGCTATCCCCTTTTGTATCCAAGCTTTGTTATAAAACAAAGCAGCAACTTTTACTCTAAAAAAAAAAGTGCATTTGATATTTGGGAAGAACTCAAAACCAGGTATCTTCAAAGTGATGGTCCACTAGTCTTTATCCTAGAGAAATCCCTTAGCTCTATTTCTCAAGGATCAAAGTATGTACTGAATATTTTAGTGATTTCAAGACCCTGTGGGATGAGTACATCAACTATCGACCCATTCCAAGTTGTTGATGTGGAAATCTTAATAGATGTTCGTGTGATATTTTAAAGAACCTTACAGAAAGAAAAAAATATAACTATGTAATGAAATTTCTAATTGGCTTACATGATTCTTATTCAATGATGCGAAGTCAGTTACTTCTTCAATGTCCTTTGCCTTCCATGAGCAAAGTTTTTTCTTTGCTACTGTAAGAAGAAAGTCAAAGATCTTTGACAAATACAGTTGGCATGCCCCTTGATTCACATGCCATGATTGTTGCACAACCACATAAACAAACTTCAACAAATGGTGCTCGATTTACAAAATCAAAAGGCAAGGCAGATGTGATTTGCTCCCATTATGGTTACTTTGGTCAACTTGCATATAAGTGCTTTCAACTCATTGGGTATCCATTTGGATGGAAGGGTCCACGAGACAAAAGATTCTTTTCTACACAATCTGGTAGTATAAATTCACAGTTGCCCATTGCAAGCAATGCTTCTTCTTTAGAGTCAAATTCAAGTAGCCCAAATATATTTTCTCAAGAACAAATTCAAAATCTGCTGACACTTGCAAATAGTCTATCTAGTTCACACATTAATCCCAATTGAACAGCTAACACTGCTTCTACCTCAGGTAATCCTTCTTCTTGCAATACTTTTTCATCTTCCAAGAATCATTCTCCATAGATTCTTGATCCTAGAGCAACAAATCATATGACCTGTTCTCCTCATTTTTTCAACTCAATTCATTTACCTACTAAACCATCTCTAGTTCATCTACCAAATGGCCAATTTGTTCCTATTGTTTTTACTGAAAATGTCAAATTCTCTTCTGACATAACCTTGCATAATGCCTTTTATGTTCCTTTTTTCAATGTTAATCTCATTTTTTCTTCAAAGCTAACTAAAGACAAATCTATTGGTTTGTTCTTCTTTCAATCCAAATGTATTCTGTAGGACCTCAACAACTGGAAAATAATTGGGCTTGTTGAAGTAAAGTCTGGTCTATATCACTTACAAAAGTTCCCTGTTAAAGCAAAATGTGAAGTACCTGAATCAATCAATTTACCTTCTGTTTCTTTAGCCAACAATTGTAATATCAATTCTGATATTTGGCATCTTTGATTAGGACATATCCCACCTACAAGACTACAAATCATTAGTGCATTGGATCCCATTGTACAAGTTTCTCATAATCATACTTGTGAAATATGTCCATTAGCTAAACAAAAGAAACTACCTTTTTACTGTATCAAATAGTTATTTCAATAAAACTTTTTAGTTGGTCCATTGTGACATTTGGGGCCCCTTTTCCACTACATCATACTCTGGTTATAATTATTTTCTAACAATTGTAGATGATTTCACACGTTTTACTTGGCTTTATCTCATGAAAGCTAAAACATATACTTGTATAATCCTCACCAATTTTGTTGCTTATGTTCATAATCAATTCAACACAACTATTCAAACTCTTAGAACAGATAATGGTCAAGAGTTTAATATGCCTATTTTTTATCAAGAACATGGCATAATTCATCAACTGTCTTGTGTTGAAACACCTCAACAAAATGGTAGGGTTGAAAGAAAAATCAACATTTATTAAATGTAGATAGAGCACTACTTTTTCAATCCAAATTACCTCTTTCCTATTGCAATTAGACACCTATTTGCAAGGATTTATGTTTACATTGGAAAAACTTATTTTTTGCAATTAATTTTAATTTGGTCAAGGTAATACAATAGGAAGGCCGCGAGCAAAAAACTCCAACCTCTTAGCTTAGCCTCTTAGTCCTCCATTGGCCTTCCACTAAGCAAGGGTAAAGTGTTAAAAATAAGAGGCACTCCAAATTGGCCCTGGTCGGGATATACATACCACAAGGTCATGGTAGTACCATAAGAATATATATGTATTACCATTTGCAACGGATTTTATTCCTTAGAAATGTGTATTCTTATTTGCAATAGTCATCTTCATCGCAATTGTTAAATATATCGTTTGGAAATAATATTTTACTGTTGTTCAGTTCACTATTTATGGTTGATGCCAACTAGAATTTGTCGTAAAATTTTCTTTGCAAATGCAACTATTTCCAATTAAACCTTTTTAATCATTGCAAGTAATGCATTATTAGCTTCGAAAATAATGTTCTTTACAAAAATTCATTTCTTTATAGTGTTTATATTATATGTAGGACTTGTAATATTACGTACTTATTGTGAATGACTTTATCATAATCTATTATTAAATATTATATTAAGAAAAAATCTACTCAACCTCCTACTATTCACACCACACTCTACACTTCATCTTTTTTTTAATTTTTTTTTAAATTTTTTTTATCAAATATATTTTTATATGAATAATGAATAAAAAATTATAAATAGTTTAAAAAAAATAAATTCAAAAAAAATTTAAAAAAATATTAAAAAATATTAAAAAGTGTGAAATGTGGGGAGGATGAATAGCAAAACCCTTATATTAATATCTGTTAATAACAAAATTATAATCAATTGACTTTAATCATTAATTAGCTATAACTTATATAATATATATGCAGTGGCTATCATGACTCAAAAGTGATGATCCTAATTTACTTTTGCCGTACGCTTATATTCACGCGCTTATAAACATTACAACTTGTTTTATAGTGCTTCTTTACTCTAGCTGACTATATCATGACTGAAGGTCCATTATCGTAATTACCAAGGTTTACTAATAGAATTATAATTGATTGACCTCAATCAATTAACTATAACTTGTAAATATAGTATGAATCATGACCTAAGTTGATAATACTATTTCTCTTCAATCAAGATAATCATATAAAGATGATTTATATTATTCTATATGAATGATATATAACATATATTATGATTAATAACTCACTTATTACTTGTAGTTCATATTATTATATACTTTAATATATGTACACTATAGTTTATTATATATTTATCATACACTAATAAATTTTATTATATACTAATAATTTATGTTTAACATTATATTATCCATACCCTAATTACAAGATGACAAGATATTTACATAAATTTTTTTTAATCAAAACGTACTTCTTTGATGCAGATTGATGAACTTTAGTTCGTTACAGTAGAGAAAATCCAATGAGGTATACTCTCTATGTCAATGGGGTACACCTTCAGTACAATGCAAAGCATCTTTAGCTGGCAGGTTTGCTGGGCCGCTTCTATTTGATGACCATAACTGCACCAACTGATCTTGTTGGTCCTCGTGGCCTGGCCAACTTGTAGAGTAACATCCCCTCCAACAAGTTTTTGGAGTCCCAACTCTCAGCCTCAGGTATAAATAGGGGTGAAAAAAGATCCAATACCCGTTCTATTTTTTTTTTAAATTGGCCAAAACTGATTCAGTTTCGGTGTTTCTTTTTCTAACATCGGATTATATTTTTTTTTAATTTTTTATATGATTTTTAATATTATATATAATTTTTATATATAATACATATAATTATATATAAAATAATTTTATATTATATGCTAAATTGCTAATTAATATAACATTAAATTTTAAAATCCTATTATTCATGTATAATGATAATATAATAATATAAAATTTAATATAACATAAAATTAATCTTATAAATCTTAACATAACATTTGATAAAATTATCATTAAAAATTTTAATTTTATAACATAAAATTATCTTAAACATGAACATTGGATCATATGTTATTAATATAAACTATATACATATTAAGGATAAATACATTTTATAGCATAATAAATTATAATATATACACTCATATAAAAAGTGTATGTAACCATCATATTGACACTAACATACATAATCAAATACTATATCACTATATGATACTATTATATATATATATATATATATATATATATATATATACTTTTTATTTTTTGATAACCAAGCAACAAATTCCATTTATCAGGAAAAAAAAAAAAAAAAACTACAAAGCATCATGCTCAATGATGTGTGAAACCATTTCAGGAAAAGAGTTCCACCGAACCATTAAGTCATGTAGATGCCATGAATATTTTGCCAAATAATCAGCAACAGCATTGGCCATGCGGCCTCTATGCTGTATTACAACTTTTGGAAACCTTTCTAACATATTTCTAATTTCAAAAATCATGTTTCTAACAAAGCATCACTTTCCACTTGAAGATCATGAATTCCTAGCGGCGGACATAGTTGTAGGCCCATTAGCAAAGCCAGGAGTTCCACTTCCATAGGATCAATGCTCTCATGCTCAGGTTTACTAGCAGAGAAGATCACCTTACCAATTTCATCTCGGAGGACCATTCCCACACCAGATCTTATTTGTTCTTGAAATAATGCACCATCAACATTCAATTTTAGACTACCAACAAGTGGAGGAATCCATCCACAGTGAGGTTTAAAGCCTTTTTCTGCTCTTCTGCAGCACACTTATACTCCTTTGCAATTGACAGGCATGGTCTATGGATCTGTCCTTTTATTCTCTTATATTAGCTGGTTCCTGTTGTACCAAATTCCCTAAACCCTTCTCATAAGAATAACTTTTCCATCTCTCCAGGATTGTTCCTTTGAATTACTTGATCCACAACATGACTGAAATCTGTCTGCACTGCATTTTCCTTTAAGAATTGTAGCTGAGATAACAGGACATCTTGGAGTCTAGGACAATAAAGTAGGGCATGATTGATATCCTCCTCCTCCATATTACACCATCTACACATTGCATCTGCCAGTACCTTCTTTGCCTGCAAATTCTTTGATGTAGGTAATCCATTCTGACATATCCTCCAAGCAAAAATTCTGATTCTGTTTGGAACTTGCAGTTTCCAGATTTTCTTCCATACCTTTTTTTGATCCTCTCTATATGATACCTCCCCCAACTGCCTCTCTTCTTTAGATGCTATGAACAATCTGTAAGCACTTCGAATGGTAAACAAACCATGCTTCTCAGGTTCCCACACTATAGTATCAGGTTTGTTATTAGCAGGAAGTGATAGTTTAAAGACCTCATAGGCTTCTCTTTGGGGTAAGAGTCGAGAGATCTTTTCCATATCCCACCTGTTTGTGTGATCATCAATAAGCTCAAAAACTGTCCAGTTCAGCTGTGCTTAGGAAACAGATTCTGGAACTGGAACAAGTTTGTGATGAGGCAGCCAGTAATTAGTCCAAACATTGATAGCCTTACCATCACCTACTCTCCATCAGCACCCTTGTATTCTTTGCCTCCCATATTCCCCTCCATACATAGGATGGTGTTGCACCCAACTTGGCATTTTTAAAGTTGTTGTTGGAAAGTACTTTGCTTTAAAGACCCTATGTAATAGAGAGTTTTCTTCCTTCAAGATTCGTCATCCCTGCTTAGCTAGAAGGACCATATTGAAGGTGTGTAGATCTTTGAAACTCATGCCCCCTGCCCTTTAGAATTACACAGTTTTCTCCAACTTACCTATCTAATTTTGTTCTCTTCCTTCCTCTGACCCCACCAGAACTTAGCAATCAGATTCTCCAACTCATTGCACAAAGACATTGGAAGCTTGAAACAGCTCATAAAACAAGTGGGAATAGAGAGTGCAACAGTTTTAATAAGTACATCTTTCCCCCTTGTGATAAGAGTTTTCTTTTCCACCCTTGTAACTTCTGCCAAACCCTTGACTTCAGTTCAAAAAAATCATGATGTTTTCTTCTACCCACCATAGATGGGAGCCCCAAATATTTATCAAACTGCTGGTGTCTTTGAGCTCCCCAGAACTACAGAATTTCTGTTTACAAAGCTTGTAGGAATTGTCTTGATGCAAACCATAGAGGTCTTTTCCTTATTCACTTTTTGGCCAGATACTTTTTCATATAACTCCAATAAGTTGAGGATGTTCATGTTTGTTTGTAGGTTAGCCATGCAAAAAATACATTATCATCTGCAAACATTAAGTGGTTAACCTTTGGAGCCCTTCGACCGATTCGAATTCCTTCCACTGCATCTTGCACATCAGCTTGTTGTAACAGTCATATTAGGCCCTTAGTACAAAGTAAGAAAAGGTAAGAGGAAATGGGATCCCTTTGCCTTAAACCACTGCTAGGAAAAATTGGCCCCTTAGGTTTCTCATTCACCAATATGGAAAAAGACACTGATTTCACACAATACATAATTAGACCAATCCACTTTGCCCCAAAATCCATCTTTTGCATCACATTTTCAAGGAAGTCTCATTCAATACGATCATAGGCTTTACTCATGTCAAGTTTAAGTGAAATGAAGCCTTTCTTCCCTTGCCTCATCCTACTAATGAAATTGATCAACTCATATGCAATAAGGACATTGTCAGAAATCAACCTCCCTGGGACAAAAGCACACTGAGACTTGGAGATCAGATCAGGTAGAATGCTCTTTAGTCGATTTGCTAACACTTTGGACGCCAATTTGTAAACCACATTACAGAGGCTTATTGGCCTAAACTCAGAGACCAATTCAGCTTTCTTTTTCTTTGATATTAGGGTAACAAAAGTATGATTTAATTGAACAGGAAAAGTGCCATTGTTAAGGGCATTCAAAAACATTTTGTAACATCCCCACCCACAACAAACCAATATTTTTGATAAAACAAGGGAGCCATACCATCAGGTCCAAGTACTTTGGTTGGGTGCATTTCCTTAAGAGCAATCTCTACTTCATCTGCAATGAACACTCTTTCAAGCCGTGCCTTCATCTCAGTAGACACCCTTCCTCTTAACCTGTCAAGAAATTGCATACTGCCTCTTTCAAGTGAAGTTGTATAAAGAGTTTGGAAATAATCAAGCATCACTGCATCTCTTGCTTCTTCCACTTGCCAATTCCTTGATGAGTCATGAATACTCTTAATCAAATTTCTAGTCCTTCTCTATGAAGCCTTCTAGTGAAAAAAGCAGAGTTTTTATCCCCCTCTGTTAGCCATGAGACTCTTGATCTTTGCCTCCACATTATCACCAATCTCGCTAACCACTGATGCACTGCTGCACGAGCCTTTTTAATTTCCATTTGATTATGTCTTTTCGAATCAAATTCTTGAAGTAGTTGTAACTGTAGTTTGGCCTTCTTCAAATTTTTTTGAACATTGCCAAAGCTCCTTCTATTCCATGAATCTAGCTACTCCCCACATCTTTTTATCTGTCTCATCACTCCCTCCATTCCTTGATCACCATCCCACCCCATCCAAGCATTTGTTATAATAGTTTTACACCCTTCATCCTCCACCCACATAGCCTCAAACCAAAACACCCTCTTGCTTGGTCTTTGTGTGATATCATTTTGTAAGTGCAGGTTAATTGGTACATGGTCAAAATAAGCAACATTACCATGTCTGAGGCAAGCAAAAGGGAACATGGACTTCCATTTCAGATTTGCCAAACAACGATCCAATCTCTCACTTATACAAAAAGCAGGTTCCCTCTTATTACACCAGGTGAATGGCGGACCTTGAAATCCCAGATCCAGTAGTTCACATTCATCCGCCACCTCTCTAAAATCTTGCATTTGTCCTTTTGTTCTCTCCCTCCCTCCACACTTCTTAGTTGGGCTCAATATCTCATTGAAGTCTGCCATCAACAGCCACCCTTGTTCCCTTGGTACCTTAAGAGATCTCAAAAGATTCCAAGTTTCTTGTCTTTTACTACCTTTAGGGTGGCCATACACCCCAGCAAAGAACCAATCCTTAGAGGAATCTATCATATCCTGAATAGAAGCATGAATATGATATCGAGATAAATTATGTAGAATCATGTTGATATCATGCTTCATGCAATACCCCCACTCTTTCCTTCACAACTGACAGACAAACAGTTTTCAAATCCTAGCCGATATTTTAGTCTATTCATCACTTTTTCATGCGGCCTAGTCTCTTGCAAGAACAAGACTTTGGGACCTTTCTCTCTAACTAAGTCAGAGAGAGCTCGAACTTCCTGTGGGTTCCCAAGCCCACAGGAGTTCCAACTAAGGAACTTCATTGGTGTGGGCAGGGCTGTACAACAGCCCCTACCGATGTCAATTGTGGTAGGTCTACATCCAATGCTTCTTTTTGCATATTTCTTTCATCTAAGGCGTTTGTCATTCTGCTCTTCTTAGTCCTCGCTCGAGTAGAAATTTCACTCACTGCGTCTTCTAAAGTTCTTTTGTTACCAAAGATTACGAGCTGGGTATTCAGATTAGACTTACGAGCACATTTCTTCAAAAATTCTTTGATGGCGTATGCAACTTTTCCTGGGCCACAGACTCTAAGTGTACATGGGCCTGTGGAGAACACCCGTGAACCATTTCACTTAACTCTTCCCCCCCATAACTCAAAATTCCGTTATATCCTCCAATTGTGGCATTGACATCCCGTGATCCATCTGCATTGCTCCATTCCATTTAACTTAGGAAACTCAACTGATTTACCCTTATCACTCCGTAACATTAGGGGCATATCTCCTATAATCCCGCTCCCCATAATTGAGGGATCGGAAGATGATGATCCCCCATTACTTTTGGAATGGTCATCAACCTTATCGCCACCTTCTGTCGCCAACTGCTTTCCCATCTCCGACTGTGTCTTCATCCCTATCGAACTATTTCCAGATGGAGCAAAAGGTTTAGATTTTCGACCCCCTGATTCCGCACGCAACCAACCACCAAACTGTTTGCTATCCTCCCTCACAGCAGCAAAAAGAGGACATCCTGATTTATCATGGATCACACGACCACACTTCATATGGAATCTTAGCAGTTTTTCATATTGTATTGGGGTCCATGTCTTCGCACCTTGAAGCATCACAGTTCTGCCCCTCGCTAGTGGCTTTCTTAAATCTAATAAGACTTTCACACACAGAGAGAAGCCCCACCCCACATCATCAGCATCAACTTCAACATCCTCCACTACCCCCAATGAACTCCCTAGTTTTGTTCCAAAATCTTTAGACATCCCAACCAGTGGCAATTTATGAAATTGAACACACATGGCTGCCATATCAAAAGTCATATTACTAAGAGGGGTATACCCATCGAATGCATTCATCACAAATATATTTCCATAAAAAAGCCAAGGCCTCCCATCCTCCACCCGATTTTTATCTGCATGGGTGGAAAAGGTAATAATGAAAGTATTATGCCCCATCTCAGTGAAATTGGCTGGTTTACTTAGTCGCCAAACCTTTGCCAGAGTTGATTCAAAAATCTGTTTCACAATCTTTCTCTCAGACCAGATCTTCCCAATCAAACACCGATCTCCCTTTTTAAGGACTTCCGTGATCCCTTCTTCCTCAACAGCAATGGCCTCTCCCTCTTCCTCATTCAACTGTAAATTTTCCCATCTCTCCTGAAGTTTTTCCATGGGAACAAACTTGTCGAAGATGCACTTAAAACCAATGTTTTGAATACCGTACCAGATGCCGTACCGGTCGAGCCACTGGAACAAAATATTTCGGTACCGGTACCGTTTCGTCTACCGTTTCGGGATAACATTTCGGTATATGAATAAATTATATATATAAATTATATTTCAAAATAATAGTCTATATATAAATATATAGATATATAAATTATAAATAGCCTAATCTGAATTAAGGATCAAAAAATGAATTTGTAGTTTGAAAATATGAAAAAAAAATAAAATAAAATAAGGCCGAAATATCGGCCGGTACAGACCGGTACACAGGCCGGTACAGGCCGAAATATCGGCCGGTACAGGCCGAAATATCGGCCGGTACAGGCCGAAATATCGGCCGGTACGGCCGGTATTTCAGCCGGTACGGAACACAGGATGTACCTGTACCGGTCCGGTGGCCGGTACGGAAAATACCGGCCGTACCGGCCGGTACGGTACGGTATTTAAAACTATGCTTAAAACTCCACCTCTAGTCTCGGGAGAGAAATAGAGAGGAGACTTATTTTTCCCTGGATATTTATATATATATATATATATATATATATACTTAATACTAATAGTAATCCACTATATATAAATAACTATATAAATCACTACTAATACTATATCACTATTTGTTATAATATACTATAATATGTTTATCAAAAATAATAATAATAATATACTATAATATGTCATTATACTATTATATACTATAACATATATAATATACTGAAAAAATCGGACCGAATCGAACTGAAATCGATAAAACCGGAAGTACCGGTTTTGAGGTGTAACTGGTACGAAATCAGTTCTTCAAATCTCAAAATCGGTAAATATCGGTTCGATTATAAAATATATCCAAAACCGAATCGATTACACCCCTAGACATAAAAATAACTGTGTCAAGCGCTGCCTTTGCTTGTGCCACCGCTTGCTATTGTGCAATATGTAAGTACCTTCGTCATTGTAGCTATGACTTCCCCTTTCCAGTCCCTATCCTCTTCTTCTTTGGTCTGTCGCCACATCCCAATTGGCTTTATAATAAATCTACCTTAGGTGCCATCCACCTCTGTCCATCATCCTGTCTGTGATCATCTGACCTTTGTCCATTGGCATCTTGGAATTCTCCAAGTGAACCTTCTGCGTTCTTTCTCAGTAGTACATTTGGATCCATGAGCTCGCCACCGAACACCACATGAGAGTTTCTTCGCAGCCGTATCTTCTTTGCCACCATTACCATTGTTTCATATTTTTCTACATCCAGCTCTGGCTGCAGCATTTCCAATACTAGGTTAATATTCTCACACGGACTGTTTTGTTTTGTATTTTCCTGCAACTTGAGCCCCATATATCTTTGGTTGCCGCGCAATTCCATAGAACGTTTTCCACTGTTTTCTATTCTAGTCCGCAGACCGGGCATGTGTCATCCTTATGATTGGCTTTTTAGTAGCATTATTAGCCACTTTCTGTAGAAATGTTCTCACCGCTCTAGCCTCTAGGAACTGTAATGTATAGAGAACGCTCAGAATGATGTAGATGTGGGGACTGAATAGTTGAATTGAAACAAAGGTGTTTAACTACTTTATTTGTGCTATTTATTTACAAAATCTTAAGCAAATTTATATTATAAGAAAATTTATTGTTAATCTAATATGTTTGGATGGTTCAATGGTTAAAATTTACTTTAGAACTTATAATTATTTAAATAAACTAATATTAAAAATCTAATTTTTCAAAAAATAAAAAAAGAAATCTTGAACTCGAAATACTCAATTTGACTCATTTATTTATTTAAGTTTTAAACTAGTCGAGTTCAAACTAGAACACTTGAACAAGATGCAAATTCTAACTAAATCAATTTCATACAATATTTTCTTTTCCTTTAGATTCAACTCGACTCTATTTGAATATGTCCTATATCCTAATATTAAGACTGTTCATCCGGGCCGGGTTTTTTCCTGACCTGATCCGGAACCCAGATAATCGGATTCCAGTTACGTGTTCTGGCCCGGATTTAATCTGGGCCGGTACCCGGATGACTAAAACCGAATAAATACCGGCCGGGTACTGGGTTTAAAACCCGGAACCCGGATTTAATACCCGGTACCCCGGTTTTTTTTTTTTATTTATCATCCTACCGTAAAATCAACCCAGCCTCCTCCCCATTACTCGTAACCCTCTCTCTCTCTCTCTCTCTCTCTCTCTCTCTCTCTCTCTCTCAATCCGAAGAAACCCTAGCCTCCCTCCCTCAGTGCCGACGAAGAAACCCTAGCCTCCCCCCCCCCAGTGCCAATCGAAGAAACCTCGTCATCCTTGTGACCCCATCATCGTCGTTGCCGACTCGCCTCATCCTCGTGACCCAAGGTTTGTTCTCTGCTATTTGGGTCCATTTTATTCCGATTTGGGTATGTTTTATTAGGATAAGAAAAAGCTATCTGCTGATATTTATTCTCACCCTCGATCTATCTCGCTTCTCACCTTTTCTATCTCGCGTCGTCAGATACCTTGGAATGATGACGATGAAATGCTACGGCTTGTGTTGCTTTTGTTCAGGTAAGATCTGTGCTGCAACATTCTGTGCTAGCTTCCTTCTTCTTCTGCTACTGCTACGACATTATGTGCTAGATCTGGTTTTTTTTGTTATTTTGTTAAACATGGGTATAAAGTATATGCTGTTAGTTTGATAGATCTGGGTTTTTTTTGTTATTTTGCTAGTAAAATGGCCTAGATAACGTGCCCTTTCTACAGAAGATTACAATTTCTCATTTGACCTTAGGTTTTTTTAAATGAAATACCATCTCCTTGGAAAAAAAGAAGTAGAAAATTGAGTAGCAGAGTAGATTATAACAGAGTTTAGTAAAATGTTGTTATCTTAAAATTAATCTTGGCCTATTATCTCTGGGTACGTTCCAACCAAAAGCATAACTATCTTTGTCTCTGTTTCAATATATGTTCTTTTTTCTATGTCATGTATATATTTATTCTGACTGTTGTGAATGAGTATAGCTCTGATATAGTTGTACCTATGCTCCTCCCTATTGTTGAATTGCAGGCCTGATGATACCCCATGGGATGGAGGTAAAGTTAATTGTTGTGCCTAATCTCATATAAATAGGACTAACATGTTTTGATGCTTTTAGTTTTTTTCACCTGCAACTATTCAAAGATACTATAGTTTATTATTAGTGAGCTTTCAAAGCATCATTTGAAAGCTAGACTTGTAGTTTGGTTGGTTGCCACTTTCTTTCTATATAGGTAATTTGATCCTTGATTGTGTTTAGGAATTGATTTGGTAGCCCACTACCTTCTGAGTTTTGCTATTTCTGTAAAGATTTCCTTGGACTTTTATTGGGAAAGAACGTGCATGATAAGGTGGGTTGGCTTAAAAAATATGTTGAGTATGTATCAGAAGTATGGCTTCTGTCCAGTGTAAGACATATATAGTTTTGAATAAAGATGACCATTGGATATGGTTGTTTGAAAGTTTCTAAACTTGTCTGTTTTTCAATGGGCTTCATAAGGTCTAACTTGAGATTCTGGATCACATGATGAACATGACTTGGATTGATATTTTCATTGACTTGGATTGATCTTTTCACTGATTTGGTATATAATCCTTGTTTGCTTATAAAAAAATATATATAATCCTTGTTCAAAACATTTTGTTTTTTGCAGGGTCTCTTTCAGTCCAATTACTTGAAGTTTGCTATCTGGTGTGGAGATTAAATCATTGATGGACATGCTACTGATTTTGAAATTCATATGTTGTAATTTTGTATTTTTTAATGTAATGTATATAAATAACAAATAATGTAATATGCAGTGGATTGCATTGTGATGCATGCATCGATGAATTTATGCATTAAGTATTTAGAACACAAATATAATGCGTTCCAACTTGACTTCTTAGAATTGTTTTTAATAAAATAAAGGCTTTTATATAAAAAATAATTATGGTTTGAAATTTTTTAAATAAATATAGGCTTTTGCATAAAAAGAATTGTGCTTTCAAAGGGATTTTTCTTGAAAAAACTTTAATAAAATATAGGTTTTTGCTTGAAAAAGAGTTATTTGGGTATATGAACCTCTAGTAAAAAAAACATTAAACATGAACCTTTAGTAAAAAAAAAAACCTGGGTTTAACCCAGAATCCGGGTTTCGGCCTAGGTCAGACCTGGGCTAACCCGGTCAGGGTTCCGGCCCGGGTTTAAAACCCGGGTTCCGGTCTGGGTATACCCGGATTCCCGGGTCGGAACCCGGATAAACAGCTCTACCTAATATACCCCCTTACTTTTTCTTCTTCTTTTTTTCAGAAGAGTAGGAGTATACCTAAATGTAGAGTTTTTTTTTAAAAAAAAAAAAGTGCGTTTTTAAATATATATTATATATATATATTTCGAGATCTATTAGGATTTATAAGATTTATGAGATTTTGTAGAAGTCATTTGACCTATTATAAATAAGTTTGAATTTGAGATGTTTTTATTAGGATTTGAAAACACATGGCCCATTGAAAAGAATAATTATATTACGAGATTTATTGTAACATAATTTATTTTAAAAGATAAATTTTAAAATTTTAATCTTACAAATTAAATTTTATCATGTCAATAGCATTTGGTGTAAAGATTTTCAAATAGCACTGCTAAAAAAAATAATATTAATTTTTTTGTTAGATCTTTATTTTTTTTTTAATTTTGAGAAAGTTCTCTCGAGTTTATAAATTATATATATAAAAAAAAAAAAGAAACAAAAAGAAATTGAGATAAAACATCTTAACATTTGAAATTGTTTTGGTATAAATATAATCGAGTAAAATTCTGAGTAAAATTATTAAGATTGCCAAACTCGGTAACGGTAGGTTTCGACCGCTTGATCTTAGGAAGAGAGTTTAAGATTTGATCTTTAAAATCCAAATCTCCTACTTAGATCATAAATTTATAATTTCACCAAATCGAATGTAAATCATTTCCTTGATATTACAACACCAAGGACGTAGGCAATATAGGTGAAATGGAGGGAAACTAAAATGCATCAAAACTTAAAATCAATAGAGTTGTAATTTTAAAATCCAAATCCACTTGTTTTTTTTATCCATATGCAATATAAAAAATAAATAATAAAGCAACTAACGGCATTAATTCTTTGCAACTTACCCTAATATAGTAAATGAGAACAACAAAGGGTTAATTGCATTAAAAAAGGATCCGTCTTTATGCTATTCCGCAAAAAGTTTTCTGGATTTACGTTTCACAAATCCAACCATTTATAGTTGTTACATCTATGAATACGGTAACTCCAAAATCCCATCAAGTTGTTGCATGTGATACGCTATAATTGTTCAGTTTTTTGCTATCACAATACATCCATATATTTGAAGAAACTCAATTTGATGCCCTTTACTGGCATATGCTTAAATGCAGAGTGATAAAAATGCATGTGCCAAAAATGGCATTTCAATTCCTCGCCAGTCATAGTCGTCACTCCATTAAAAACCAACAAGAGACATGTAAAAACATTTAAGAGGCAAAACGTGTTAAGATGTTATGACTGAAAATATTATTTTAAAAATATCAAACAATTAAAAAGGAACCAAGTACCAAATAATATTATATAACCACTAATAAATGTGAGTCTTCCAAACAAATAAGTTACCAAACCATTGAAGACATGTTTAAATGCGATCCTTCCATACGCTAGAAATATAAGAGGCGGAAGACACGCCAAGAAGCAAAAGAGCAAATACCTTCCAGGTACCTAACAAACAAAACGTCCTTAAAGAAAGACATGGAACATAATCCTACTTTCAGATGGGTATTTAACGTTTGAGAAACCCACCCAGCAGATCTCCGATGGACCAAAAAAGTGTAGGATAAGGCAACAACAATATATCATTGCCTAAAATCTGCAATACCAAGTAAACTATTCAGCATAAAAACTACTAGAGTTGCGACACGGCCATAAAAAAATTACATAACTTAACTTATTAATTTGTCTCGTGTTCCCTAGGACTTAGAAAGTAAAATGAATTCTATTTTAATATGCGAATAATCTATTTCGAAGAGTTCCACAACAGAGATGTTGTTGATACCCAAGATACCCAAGGAAATTCCCAACTAAAAGAGACCCGGGTATCTGTTCCAAAAATTCAACAGCCATTCCAGAAGAATACACACACAGGCACAGGCTAATGTTGACCTCCTAGTGCAACAGCTGGATTTTGCTTCTCACCAAGGAAGATCATGGAAGTTGGCTAATCCATCAGTAGATTGCTACAATCAGAACATCAATGCTACAGATGCACACCTCCATCAAGTCCTTGCAAAGGTACGATGCTTGTACAAGCCAATCCTTGCCTCTCAAATCAGAAAAGAGTTTCATATTCCCGGGATGCTATGCATATATAATGGCCAAAAGAAAGTACTTACATATGTAAGATGATGTTACAGGAAAAAATACTGCTCATCCACCCTATGGCAGGCATGAGAACATGGAGGACTTCTTTTTGGTCTGAAGGCGAGGCAAAAAATCTAAGAGATCTTGGAAACAAGAAAGATATCTCTTGAACATCCCCAAAAGAATGGGATAAACTGATTAGGATGTAGCAAATTCAATGAGTCTTAACCCACCTCACTCTGCTCCCCATTTTTTATGGGAGAACAAAATAAAAATTGAGCAAGAACTCATTGGCTGTAGAGCTCAAATAAATGAGATGAGATTTATTTTTGTCTCAGACCTCATTCCAGGTTTTCTAGAAACTCTTTCAATGTGAATGAAGTTGAGCAATTAAGAAAATGGTCACTGACCTTGTAAAATTCAATTGATTGCAATTTAAAATAGTTGAAAATTATCAAGGTAATAACCTCTTGAGAGATGGCTCAAGTGGTAAAGGCCTTGGGTTTGGGATATGCTCCCCCCAGGTCTAACAAATCTGCTTGGGTGCAAATAATCTTGAGGGGCCATTAGACTGGGGGATTTTCCTCTTGAATTACCCAAGGTGCACTTGCGGATAAATCTTTGTTGAGGGCCTGTGCACCCCTGGGATGAGTCAGGACGCTATTCCCGTACACCCAATGCCAATCAAAAAAACAATTATCAAGGTAATAAAGCACCAATGATCATTCCATGAGAGATTTAAAAAAAATAGAGAAAAGACTAACATAAAGTACATGATACGAAAAATATGAGATAGTTGTCGAATTCTTGCAACTGTAGCTACTTCCACTGCACATAAATGGAGAAAAGAATACACAAAATTTACTGAAATCTTGATTACCTTGTCTAAATCCAAATTGCACTTCCTGGCTTCACAACACCCAATATAATCATATAGAGCAGTGGCATCAAACCACTTGAGAGAAAACGCATTCCAAAACAAACACAATTTGCAAAATATGATAATTCATGCAAATAAGACATGGATGCAATCCTAAAACATCAAAAAACATCACATTAAGAAAAATAAGAATATCAAAAAATGTCTTCCAAACCATGATTCATCAAGTAAACAAAAAGATGTTTCCGTGCTTATTATGATGTCAGAGGAAAGTAACCACAAATGCTTGAATTTATCAATCCAAGGAAGCAATAATTGGGGAAAAAAGTGTTTAGTAACAAACTTAAAATCATGGAGACACGATGTTCTCAGCCTCAAGAGTTATAACAGTACCCCAACACTTTTTAGGAAGCAAGATATTGGAACCAATAATAGTACATTGTTTTGAAAATATGGTGAAGAGGCGAAAAGTACTAAAATAGAAAGAAAGTACAAGTTTAAGATTCTGGTCTTTTAGTAGGCAAATAATATCTTTCCAGCACAAAATTAAAGATGTCGTTTGCATGAGTGCCAGGAACTTCAGAAGAATCACCAGAGTCCAAAACAAAATATTTGATGCATCTATGAGGGGATCTGCACAATGAATACATAACGCATAAAAAGACTAAATTCAAAACCAACTATTTACAGTGGAAGAGGACATAAAGAATAAACACTGAAAAAATTTATAAAAGTTGCTCGTAAGACATTCTTGTGTTGTCCCTTATTCTATTCAATTAAAATTTAATTTTGCAGCAAAATGAAGCATTGAAATAACATGATTTAGATGTCATTAAGAAACAATGGATTGATAATAGTTAGAATGCAATCTTGGGAATGGAGTTAAAATTTAGAAACGACCATTGCTAAATAAAAATTGATGTACTGCTATGCGAGGTAAAACTAAACAAAAAATTTATATAACATCTAGAATCAATTTTCCAATTCAAAGCAAATAAGGTGAGAAATCCAAAAGAGTTAGATAAGGTCAGAACGACAGGTTAAAAAAAATCTGGTTTTCTATATATGCTAAGGACTGATATGGGACCTAGATCTTGATCAGTATCTTTATTGAGGTATGAATTATATAGACAACAATGAAAATGTGAAAGGACCGAGCAGATGCACTTGCAGAGTTATTACAAGTCGTGTTTCAATGCAAATGTAAAGTAGCAAACTGCAGGACACCAAATCTACATGCTGGTTGGTAAATAAGAAAAGATGAAGAGATCAATAGTCAGAAGAAACGATGGGTCAATAAACTTCTGCAATGTCAAAATCACTTTTACCCCCACAAAATAACCACAAGTGAGAGACCCCTCACATAGATAAACCTCAACCACAGGTACGTATAAGACAAGAACGTAAAGCATGAATAAAAGGAAGAAGGCTAAGACATCCAATGGGCTCAGAATGCTAGCAAATATTTGTGCATAATCACAACTAAACAAACTCTATAGTAACCAACTAAACTGACTTGATCATAATACGAACACTGATTAGGGTGAGAAACAGACTAAATTTACTGCAATTAAGAATAATAAAAAAGGATGGGCATCTGCCTTCTAAATGGCACCTAATTGTGCCCAAACACCAGAAGACCATGGCACTTACTATTAGGTTTATCATCCCATAAACATTAGGAAAGGCCACATAGACAATGAACACTACCTTGCAGAAGAGAGATGCCACACATTCCATCCTTAACCTACACATCTACGGTCCACATATTGAACCAACACGATGACAAGGGTTAAGAGGACCATGCCTCAAACCAATACAATTGATTAATGCACATGGATGACTATATATACAAGAACCATCATAAGGACTACATAAAGGTTATCAGTATCATGTACAAAGGTCTCAGTTACAACTACCAACAACGTTCTAGTTTGCTATGCAAGATTCAAAGACCTATCCCAACGTTTAGCTACCCTTCCATTCTTGACCAAAGTGACTTACAAGTTATAAGAGATTTACCAGGTTTATACAAGTTTCTAGGTTGGGGCTGCGATTGGATGCTAAACTGAGTTGAGCTGAGTTGAGTTTTTTATGAATAGTAGTGAGTTGAGATTATTGAATGAGTTTGGTGGGATCCACTAAGATGAGTTTTTATTGTGTTTGGATATTGAGATTAGTTTAGATATATTTATGGGAAGTTGTGAAAAAATGGGGACCCACCACTATTTACCTCCGATTTTTGTTCCCACGCACTGTTCACGAAGATTTGATGAAAAACAGTAAAAAAAGTTTGTCCCCCACAGTGACGCAGTCCGCACAAACTGAGAGAGATGATAGCTAAAAAAAAGAAGAAGAAAAACAGACCAAGAAAGAGATGATAGCAAATAAAAAAAGAAAAAGAAAAAAAGAAATCAGTTTTTGTCAGGATTTCAGAGAAAGTTGGTGTTTGAACAGTTAGCTAAATATCAACTTTTTGACTTTTCGGCACTTTCAGTCATTTTCATCTATAGTAAAGTGAATTCAACGAATTCATGAGGAGATGCGGTCATGATGGAGTGTTTGGATGGTTGAATGAGTTTAAAAGTGAAGGAAGTTCAACTCAGTTTGGTATCCAAACGGGCCCTGAATCAAATAAACACCTCTCATGTATCCCCTCTCCACATAGCCTCATCCTTCCCTGTACACAACTCTCTCTCTCTCTCTCTCTCTCTATCTATCTAAGGGGGAAGAAACAAATGTCTAGAGGACAAAATTGTGCATTCTCAGGAGCAATTTTTTCTCAAGCCGCCACCTTCGCCCTCAAAAATCTCAGCCAGTAACAGTCAATGTTATATCCTTGAGGTAAACAGAAGGGCAACATGAACTTGTAGCATGTAATTAAATCAAGTATGATAGGCTATTACAGTCATGAGGAGACCATGAATGTAATAATTAACATTACTAAATATAGACATTAAATCCAACATCCTAATTAAAGATCTTATAGGGCCTAGCAACCGTAGCCAATGAATTTTGGAAGGCACAATTTCAAGAGCACCAGAAAACATAAAGACAGACATAGCATATTTAGAAAATCATTTATACAAGTAAAACTAGATAACATCCAAACTGTTCAGGGGGACACAGTTTTCATGTGCATTTTATAAATTAGTCCAAAAACTAATAACTGATTGAATGCAATTAGAAGTATTTCAAAAAATCTCAACAAACGCAGTTTATTACAATACATCTAAGTTCTAACGGTCCCAAAATTACTCTGTTTCAAGGAAATTAAAACAACTTATCCAAGTAGTTATTAGCACAATAAAAAGTTGTTGAAACGTGCCCCCACAACGTTATATTTTTTTATTTCTCAACTACATACCATATTACCAGATTAACAGCTTAAGCTGGTATATTCTCCTTCTTCACAATCACAAAACCGAAATCCACAAGATACTGTCAACTTAAATAGATCGTAAACAAGTAGCACAGGTAAACGAGAGAGAGATTCTACCAATGTACCTGATACTCACCTAATGACCCATGTATGGTGGACCGCTGCCCGGGTGAGGCCTAACAGCACTGCTCTGCCCCATTTGTGGATTCTGATATCCACCCTGCATCAGCGGCTGGTTCCCATAGCTCCCTCCAGTCGGATTCCCATATCCTGCTGGTGGCCCCGCCTGGTTCACAGGGGCACCACCGAGACCACCTAGCAGATTACCGAGCCCCAAACCAGCTCCCTGGGTAGCAAGCAATGTAGACAAGGCCTGACCCAGAACCGGGTTCAGTCCCTGCGTTGGATTGAACCCTATAGCGGGGCCTGACGGTGCCATCAAATGCCCATGGCCAGGCCCACTCGCACCGGCCGAGGAATACTTATTCTTCTCCTTTCTAGAATGGTAATGCGATTGCTGATGATGAGGAAAGGGTGGTTGTTGGTGATAATGTTTTTGTTTAGGACCATCTATAGCCTTCTGGCAATGCAATGTATGCCCCTCAAAGTTCTTATGCGGCTCTTCCAAAGCCTTCTTAGCACTATCTATGGTCTTGTACACGAAAAGAGCGAAACCCTTAGGCTTCCCACTCTGCTTATCGAGCCCCAATGGGCCGTCCTCAATCTCCCCATACTGCTTAAAGAAGTCAAGCAGCTTATTAGTATCGACCTCGGCCGATACATTGCTCACAAAAATCTTACGCTGGGTGTGCTCCGAGACCGGAGGGGTTACAGGCGGTGGGGTTGGGACGGGTCCAGAGGAGGCAAGCTGGCAGGAGGTTGTGCGATTACCAATCTGCTTCTGAGGCTGCCGGAGGGCCTTGCGGGCTCCGCTGCGGTGCTTAAAAAGGATAAATGCGTAGCCCTTGGATTTGCCGGAGACGCGGTCTGTGACGGCCTTGCAATCCTCGATCTCACCGTAACTGCCAAAGACAGAGATTAGGTTTTCAGCCGTGGTGTCCCAGCCGAGGCCGTGGATGAAAATCTTGCGGTGGGCCGGATCGGCGTCAGCCAGCTCGCGCACGCCCTCGATCGAGTCCGGGTGCTTGTCCACTGCCTTTTTAATGAGGGTTAGAAGTTGATCCTTCGAGAAGGTTTCGAGAAGGTTCGCCACAGGTTCCTCGTCTTCGTCTTCGTCGTCGTCCTCCTCTTCGTCCTTTACCTCGGTTCCATTTGCTGTTACGGGTTGGGCTTTTTTTGAGGCATCCAGGTTTTCGTGCTCTTCTTGCTCTCCTCCCAATTCTTTTCCTCCTACTTCTTTTTGTTCCTCTTCCCGGGGTTCCTCGTGTTCCTCTTCTTTGGAATCTTCCATAGCCATGTCCTCTTGTTGCTCCTGGGGCGCGTCTCCTCCCTGGATTTGCTCTGGCTCGGATTGCAGTTGTTCCTCTTCTACTGGGACAGTTGCCTCCTGTGACTGTTCTTCTTGCGGCTCGGCTTCGGGGGCTTTGGTGGGCTCGGGGTCAGAGGGTCGCAGCTTTCGCTTCTTGGCCATGGCGGAGAAATTAGGGGATTTCTTTCTTAATTTAGGGTTTCAGTGGGAGGGGACAGTGGAGCGTGTTCACTCTATCATCATTAAGTAATAGACACCCATGTGGATTTTAAAGGGTCGGATCGGGATGAAATCTTTGAGACTGCGTTTCTCAGCTTAGCTGAATTTTCAGTAAAGGATATTGAGTGAATTATATAACATTATAGATATATTTATAATAAATTAAAAAATATATAATTTTTATTAAGAATTAAAAAGTTATTGTAATAATTAAATAATTTATTTATTAAATTTTTTACTAATAAATAAGAGTTGTGCTACAGATCAGTAGCACACCTTACGTGTCAAGCTTTTTTTTTTTTTTTCACCCACGCTTTCAGCCTCTTCTCTACCCGATTCCCTCCCTCAACTCACCCAGTCCTACCCCCTGCAGTCACCGGCTACCACCATCGTCAGCCTCTAGCCCCACCTCCTCCCTCGCAGCATCGCGTACCAGTTCCTCGCCAAACAATCGCATCGCGCGGTTTGGCCTCTCTCCGCCATTGCCGACCCTCCAGCCACCTTCGAGTCTCCACGCACAGCCCCCACGCGCAGCCCCCTCTCCACTCTCGAAATGGGTCTCACACGAATGTAAAACTAGAAATGTCGCCGCCCGCCGCCGTAAGCCAGACCAGCCACCACCACTAAGCGCCACGACCTCCCAGCAGCCCCCACCGTCGTACCCCAGTCACGGCAACCCCGTCCATCGCAGCTTAGATCAGCCCCCGGTAGCAGAGATTTTCACATGATTTCGAATTCGGGAGGAAATGAGGCTTCGTGGGACTTGGGGATAAAATTGTCAATTTACTTAGAGACAAATTTGTCAATTTATTAGCCTCGTTAGGTGTGTTCCGGAGGATGCATGAACAGGGGCTGCTCCCCAGACTTTTTCAATAAATAATATAAATCAAATATAAATTCCCTCATGCATGTAAAAAAATAATTTTTTGCTATTTTTTGTATGTAAATTTTTTCTTACTCCAAATTTCTAAAAACAAAATAAAATAATTATAATCATGCCCACACTTTATTCCATTATTTATTTACATATTATTTAATTAGTAGTAAAAAAAGTTGTAGACTAGCGGGAGAAAAATAAAAATAAAAAAACTCACCCACATGCACAATATAGTTATTTCAATCATCGCTTTTAGTAATAAGTAAAAACTATCATGACACAAAATCTTTCAATACTAAAAAAAAAAAAACTACATTCCTACGTTTTTTGTGCCCAAATTATTTTAATTTGAATTTCTAATAAATAGTAAGAGCACTGGTATGAGGAAATTCATAAAAGTCAATATTCGATGTTATACTTCAAGTTTAATTACAATGCAACAGTAGGTGCATTTCCAATAATAATAAAAACAATATCTCTATATTAATTATTGATATATGTAAATAAAGTGTTCCCAATTCAGGATCTATTGAGTGAGTGTGAGACATTTCTTCTCTCATTCCGATTCTAGCCTTATTTCAGTTTTTTTGCTTTGTTTGTACTTTAGTTGTTTTCTTATAGTCTAATAAAGAAGAAACACAGCTCCCAACTCCAACAATTTTTTTCATTCTTTCTTTGTTTTCCTCGCGATCCACAGAGAAGAAACACAGAGGCGATCCAGCTTCTCCCTCGCAAATTGATGAGGAATTCGAGCTAATGAAGCCACGGGAGGTGCTATGCCTCTGTTTTTTCTTTTCGTTTTGAGGATCACGGTCCCCGAGCCGATGAGTTATGGTGGAGGAAGAAGGTGACCAGTGCTTGTGCGAGGGTGGAGGGGAAGCTCGAAACCAAGGAGGAGATGGGTGATGGTGGGGGAAAGGCAAGAGGGACGGTGGTGGGAAGCTGGGTGAAAGGGATTTTGGGTGATGCTTATGCGAGAGGGATGATGGTGGAAGATGGTGGTGAATGGTGGGAGAAGCTGGGAGGATTGATGCTCGTGCGAGTGGGCGGCGGTCGCAAAGGCCATTTCAAGTGGAAGGAGCATGGGTGAAGGAGGAAGGAAAACAAAGGAAGGAAGGAAAAAAAGAAAACGAAGGGGGGGCAGCGGCGGCTGAAAGCAAGAGATAAAACCCTAGGGCTGCCATTCCACTGCTTGCAAACAGTCTGGATTTTGTTTAGGCTAGCCCATGTGTTTCTTCAGCCCATGTGTTTTGTTTATTTAGAGTTGAGTGTATTTTGAGTTCTGTATCTCCATTTTAGTGTTTTTGGTTTTCTCTTATTTGTTGACCCTAGTGAGGCGTTGAGCCATTAGATTGGACGTAATCTGGGACAAGAGCTGGTCGAGTGTGGTGGGCGATGCTACAGTCAGTGGTCGTACGATCGGACTATGTGGTCTGTACGAGAGTTGGGTGCTCGTGATGTCTGGGCTCGGGAAGCCAATGCCTGCGGTAGGTGTACCGTCTGGGCTCATGCCGGTGTTTGTGGTTCTGTTGTATTTGTTGTGTTTTGTATGGTAGTCTTTTGTTATTTTAGTTATTAATAAAGAAGAAATAGGCTATTGGACTTAGTGTCCATAGCAGCAGTGTCCCGTACTCCTTCCTAGAAGGACAGAGGGCTCTTCAGTTCTATTTTTACAGAGTGCTTTCTCTATTAGGAGAAGGTTATTGGGAAGTTAAGACAACGTCTGCCACAATCTGTGCGGGGATGCCCCAGAGCAGATGCGTAGTTTGGCTTATAGTCTGGATTTTTCCTAAATTGATAAATCACAATTGTAATTTCAGTTTATTGAATGCTATGAAGTCTATTTCCATTAAAAAAAAAATTAGGATCTATTGTTCAATGCAGACATGAATAAAAACATTGCTACACTATGTTGAAAATTAGGTGTTTCCTTATTGCCCACTACTATGCAACCACATAGGTAGTGTAATAGCATTCATGGTTGCGGTCTTCGCTTGTATCGATGCAGTCGCCATGTCAGGAACATGAGATTATTCACTGGTGCTATGATCAACATTCATATCTGGGTAATCATCGGGATCGCTATACGACACAAATAGCTCATCATCAGGTGTAACCATGTGAATGAAGTTATGTATCGTATAACATGCAACAACAAGATATCGTTGTCGAGTTGGAAGGTATGGGTGTATTAAATTTAAAATTCGAAAACGCCTCTTCAACACACTGAAAGTTCGTTCAATGACATTCCAAATGGATGAATGCCGATAATTAAATAGATATTTATATTCTTGGAAGATACGATTGCCATAACATTCATATATGTGGTACGTCACCTTTGAATATGACGACATAAATCATTCGGTGCATGAAAATGCAAAATCAACTAAATAATATCAACCTGAGAATTTCGTAGAACATTAATCTCTTATAAAGATGGTATACATAAATTACCGCAAACTTGGAAGGTACAAATTAAATAATGTGTACAAGGAGGCCATAGAAAATTGTTCCCCAAACGCCTTAACGTCTCGATTAAAATGCGAGCATCATGGGCTATACCCTCTCCCCGATGTATACGAATGTGAATTTTATATCGAAATCACAGACACACAAGACATTTTGGGCAACCCGGTGATATTGATTTAGATATACGTTAGTTACTGAAGCCGGCACAGATGCGTCAACCATGACCCCATCCATTGCACCAAGACATTTCTGCAGATTTTTGTTAAATTTGCATAAACTTCAAAATTGTGTATTGATAACATTACGACATTTGTAAACTATACTTCCCACTCATTAACCTACAAAAATAGCTTGTGTAAAAAAAATTTACCTCGAACCATGGAAAATGTTTGGGATTTCCTTGAATATAAGGCATCACCCCAATCATCTGAGTTGGTTGAATCACCTGGAGCAATAGTCGACATAGTGCCCGCATTACTACATAGACATGTTGATTTATGGTTTCAATCGAATGTTGAAACCGATCAACCACATTTTCTTGAACCACACCATGTCCAATCGTGTAGCAAAACATTCCAAAGGCTTCCTCAACAAGACCTCTTGTGACGAATCACGCAAGCTGACATCTATACGTAACCAATTGCATAAGGCTCGAAATGCATATACCTCCATTCAGAGCATCTCATAACAGTTTTCAGGATGTCCATTCAAGATTGTGATGATGTACTCCCTTTTATGCAAGCTAATGTTATGTTGTGGTTGGGGCATAGGAGGTTGGGCATTATACTACTGATCCACCGCATCCATGCTTAGAAGGGCCACCAATTTGTATAAGTCAGAGTCACGGCTTCTCCATGCATCCCATTCCGCCCATTTATTTGTGTCAAATGTATTTGAAGGGTTACTACTAGAGCCCTCCTCGCTTACCTCGTTCTCCTCGATGTTTACCTCATCATTCCACCAACTATCATTGTACATTCTATGCTTTTCAAAAGAATGTCGATGCAAACATTAAACGGAATAAATATTATATCTGCTTAACATACTACAAACAACAAAATAAATATTTTTATCAACTTAGCAAGTACTTTCATTAAACGCAAGCCAATGTTTGAACTTAAATTAGCAAACATGAAATAAGTGCTAGCAATCAACTCAATTAATAATACAACGAAAATCAAATCAAGCAACACATCAAATCAACTGCAAGTCTTGAACTTTTTTCACGGTTTGTAATTTTGGACCCCACCAATTTACCTTCCATTATTTCTTTATACAACATGTCAACCAGCATCTCCTCCAACCCAGCAGCTCAAAGGTCACGATCACGTAGAACCTCTACGTCATCCATGGTATGCTGCTAATGGGCAAGTAAGACAATACAAACAATAGACAATGCACTTCAAGCCATATGAGAACATATTGATATGCAGCAATGGTACATGCATTCAGCACTAACGTTTAAGTTGACTAATTAAATGCATGTAATATATCATAGAAAGAATCAAAGCCTACATGCGAGTAACGAGTAAACATTATTTATAATGTATTTGTACTAATTAATGTAATACCTTGTATGAGGAGCTACCGGATGAGCGTAGTAAGTATGGCTACAAGATAAACATAGCAATTAGGAAAGTAAATATTATTTTCAATTGCCAAAAAAGAATTAGATAGCAATTACCAAAAAAGAATTCTTTAAACAGTGACCAAAGTAAATATTCATTAAACATAGTAAGTTTAAAAAAAGATTGTCAATTGTCAAAACATAACAATTACCTACACTGTTTTTTATATAACCAGTGCAGTTATTTTTCACAAATGCATGTAAATAGCAATTATTTTAGAAACCATTTGTCAAAGAATTAGATAAGTGTTAGGGGGTAAAAACCAGGAGACAAAGAAACATGAGGGCCTAGGATAAGAACGTGAAGTAGGAAACATGTGAGGAAGTGTTAGTTTGTCTTAACTTTAAGGTGAATCATGGAGGTTCACTTTAAAGGATAAGCACTCAAAGTAGTTTGGAAAAAGTGACCTTAAAAATGTCTCAGAAAGAGGAAACATGATAGAGGAAAACATAGAAGACATGGATAGAAGAAGAGTGTGTCTAAGTGAGGAAAGTCTAAGTGAAGTGTAGTTTGTGTTTTCTAATTTAGTTGCTTATGCATTAGATAGAGAATGACGTTAAGGTTATGTGTGCATGCATGTTTCCATCTAACACACACATGAATGGATTGCATGAAATGAGTAGGGCATGGAGTTCAGGTGAGTATTATGTTTATACTCTTCTAGAGTTTTCTAAACGATATGAAAATGAAAGTGAAATGTTTCTGTTTATGATGCTTTACAAAATGAAATGAAATGATGTTTTATGAAAAGTATGTTTTATATGTATGTGTTTAAAGGTATATGTATGTATGACCTTCCTTGGTAGCCCCTGTTTGTGCAACCAAAGTAATAATTGTATGCATGTAAATGGATGTTATACGTAATATCTATTGTCTTTATTTTTCATGAAACGAAATGTTGAGGTTTATGCCTTATGCTTTTAAATGATGTTTTAAAAGGACGCCATGAACTGAGTTTTGAAGGATGCCCTAAAAGATGATGTTTAAATTTATGTTTTTAAAGAATATTTATGAAATGAATGGACTGATAAATGAAAAGGACTAAAAAGGAAATGACTGAAAGGAAATGAATGTTTTAATCTATGAAAATACTTAATAGCCATGACTGAATGAATAATGGTACCAAAGGACTCGGCAGATTGCAATACTGGGTAAGTAATATTGGCGGTGCACTCAGTGCTACCTCCTGACTAAAACGGATTCCCCACCTATGGCCACAGGCAGAATCTAGGTCCAAAAGAAGATCACTAACCCTAACACACAAAGCGTACCAATGTGTACCGGCCAAAGGAAAGTGTCAAGAAAATGTATATATACTCTAATTCTTTAAGAAATGAGGGCATGAGGTGTGAGAAATGTTTTATGAAAGGAAAATATTTTTAAAGAAAAATCACACCTTGTAACGTTTTAAATGAAATGAATGCTTACGTAAAATATGTATAATGAATGATGAATGCATGACTGAAAACTTATGTGAGTATATTTTAACTGTATGAAGTAATGCTTATTAAGTATTCGACTCATTTTAGTTTTTATGTATGTCCCTCCCCCCTCTCAAGGACAACATGAGGACGAAACGATAGAACATACTTGGCTCAAGAAAAAGGTGATGGAAACCTAGGCATTTGTGTAACATATGAAGTAGTATTTTTGTAAAAAGCCTTTTATTTAACTTAATGATTTCCACTGTAACACCCTCTATAAACATATTTATAGAGTATGTTTTAGTTTAAAAGTTAGAACCTTTCATATCCTCAGAAGAAAAGGAAAAAGTTGTAAAAGGATCAGTAATTCTCGTCTCATTTTCTTAAAAACTATTTTCTAAATGTCCTATCACAAGGATGGGCGTTACACAAGCATATCAATGAAATAGAAAAATGTCACCAAATAAGTCGTAACAAACCTTTACAACCCTAAACTATCAATAACTATCAAAATCCAATTTCCTTCCATATCTTCGGTTGGCCTACCTAAGGTGGTAAAGTTTTGGTCATCGTATCAACATGAAAAGTAGATGACAATATGCAATTGAAAGAGTAGAAAAATATTTGCAGCTCTTTACGTATACAACATGCTCTACATAGTTAACAACTCAAAATTTGATTAGCATGAGTACAGGGGTAGTGACTCGAAATGCACTCCACATGTTAGACAAAATTCTTATGAAACATTTTACGGTGAAATAAGATAGGATTGAGTTGAGATCATTGCTTACTAGGTAAGAGTGAGTCATTGGAGCCGTGATTGGTGATCTCTTGATGGTAAGCCTTTGGTTGTGAAGCTTGATTGTGGAGGAGCTCTACTTCTGTAGTAAGATGCTGGTGGGGCATCTTGATTTCGACATGGTGGAGTTATATAGGAAACATGTCATGAAAGAAACAAATGGGGGCAGCACAGTCTAGACCTGCAAATGAGATGCTCACACAAGGGTTTATAGTATCACTTATGAGTTGAGAGATTGAAAATAAAGTTGAGTGTAGACAGGTAGAGGATCAGTTTGCCAAAGCGTAATGCACTCAAATATCTGCTATTTATTCAGCAAGCCGATTGTAGAATCAAGAGGGCTTCCGCCCTCCTCAGACAGCAATTATTTTGCTGTCTTCAGGCAATGTTGGAGCATGAGTAGACGTTAGAGGGGTTGGCGATGGGAAGTGTTTCCGTTGACACGGTATACCAATCGTAACATTGACCGTACAAATCTCAAGTTGAAGCGGTCGACTGTGGGGGACAATTGAAGTTAGAAATTGGCTCCGATTGCGAACAAATTTTAATTGGGTGCCGACTGAGATGCCAATTTCAGTGGGTGCCATGAAGCTACCTTTATTACCATTCGAGATGACACGATGATGGAATGGGAAGGCTGGCTTGGTTATAGACGACTTGGGAAAAAAGAAGGACAGGAAAGAAAGAGGGAGAGACAGAGAGAGGTAGGAGTTATAACGGAAGAAAAAACATTTCAAAAAGGGAGAGAAGTTAGGAATCTCTGTTCGATGTCAGGGACGTGCTACATCATGATATAGTGTTAAAATCAGCTGAGTTATTTACAGATGCAAACTCACTCAGTGTTTAGATATTAGAAGAGATCTAAATCTAAACCAAACTCAGCTGAGCTGAGTGTCAAGAAACCAAATGAGCCCTGAGGTTTCGTTTGAAGGACTAGATGAGATGAGAGGTGAATAATAATTAAATAGTTTGTGAATAATAGTGTAATATTTTAAATTAATATATTTTATGAAATTTTAGAAAATGAGAGAAGTTTAACAAAAATATTATGAAGTTAAAATATTGTTAGAATATGATTTTTTTAGATTAAGAAAAGTTTAATTGCTTTTTGTATTTTGTTTGGAAGTTTGAAAAAGTTGTAATGAGTAGGTAATGATTAGATGAAAAATTGAAATTAAAAAAGTGTTTGTGTTTGTGATGTTTGGATATTATAGGATGGAATGAGATACAATGAGATGAAATGAGATGAGATGAGATGTAATAAGATGGGATGAGATGAGAGGATCTTACAATCAAAACAAGGCCTTAATTTTAGAGAAATTGTGTTTGTAGTCCCCGAATAGGGGAGTCCCCCGTGTATTCCCTTCGTGAACAAGCCATTATGTAAGAAGCGAATCATTTCATCTAATTAAGGCTATGCGAGAGTGCCCTTCGTCCTTGAGTCCACTTCCTCTAGAGTTTGGCCCCTTCCTCCTGAGTAGTCTTCCATCTCCTTCCTCCCAAGTGGATGTCCATCCCCTTCTTCCTGTGTGGTCATCTGTCCCCTTCCTCATGAGCCCCAACGAGTCTTTTCCTCTTTAGTGACATCTCTGGGCCGAGGTTCCCTCCCATGCTTCTTTGGAGGATGCGATCCATTGCAAGACTAGGAGATGAGATACCATGAGGGGCTAAAGAAATCCAGAAACAAGTCTACTTAGTGAATTATCCAAATATTGTCCATGGATTTCCAAGCTTCATCGAGACGCTCGAATCATCTTTATTTTTATTAGAAGTAAAGGATTTCATGCAAAAGTAAATGGCCATATTGGCATAATGTAATTTTAGATTTTTATTTATTTTTAATAAGTTTTGATTTGTCTGTTCCAGAGTAGTTGATCAAAACTGGTCGTACAACATTGTCATGCTTTTGCGTTAGATTAGTGCTAGATACAATTTTGGGTTGTGCAAGCATCGCGTACTACTTTTGAACAAGAGTGAGGTCCATCATTAAAAAATTAGATTTTTCATGTAGATATCATATTTACTCATTTTCTCAATAGGAATGCGAACGCTTGTGCACTTTATGACTGCAAATATTATTTTTGTTTTGAAAATGGTTTTCGTAGATTTAGGATATGTTTGCCAACACAACTGTTTTTAAGTATTCTCATATATTTTAAAATATTCTCATATTTTCTTCCCAAACATAAATCAAACACAAAACACTTTTCATTTCCAAATATTCAACTGTTTCATCTAATTATTACATAATCATTACAACTTTTTCAAACTTATATGTTGTGCATTCGTTGCGCATGCCCACCATGTCAGGTAAATGAAATGGTTTATTTCATGCATTGGTGTTCAAACACATCAAGAGCATTTGGGCATTTTGGGTGGGAGAGGGACGAGAAACATGACTGAGAAAGGAAATGGGTTCTGTCTTTCTTTGCTCTGATGAAGAAAATGAAACAGGTTGTTGTTATGGAGTCTTCTCCGTATGTTGTGTACAAGAGGACCCAAGGACCATATTCAATCATCTGAGTCTTTTGCAAGACTTTGAAGAGCAACAACAGGTAATTTCATTTGTGTTTCAATTCATAATTTACTAGATTTCCCTTGGTTTGAAGAATTTTAGGTCTCATTTGGATAGTTAGATGAGATGAAATGAAAAATCTGTTAATAGTAGTGAGATGGTTTGTGAATAATAGTGAAATAGTTTTAGTTAAGATTTTTATTGAGTTTTGGAAAAAGAGAAAAAAAAATTGAACAAAAATATTATAAAGTTAAAATATTGTTAGAGTATAATTTTTTAATATAATTTTTATTTTGGAATTTTAAAAATTTGAATTTCTTTTTGTGTTTTATATGAAAGTTTGAGAAAATTATAATGATTAGATAAAAAAGTATGAAAGAGAATTGAAAAATATTTGTGTTTGAGTAGTGTTTTGATGTTGAGATGAGATGTGATTAAATGAAATGAGATATGATGTGATGAGTGATAAGTGTTATTTTTATGTGATTTTTATCACTCTTTTATTTATGAAAATTGTCATTTTCCCTTCAATATTATTGATTTTATTTTATTTCTACATATTTTTATTTATTTTCTTGGATTTGAATGAATGAGAAGATTTAGTGTAAAAGGAGAGCATTTTGGTACAAAATAAGAGACTACAGATCTAGACCGATGAGAGATAGTGAAATCTGAAAAGAGCCAATGAGATTTAGGTACGGAGCCTTGTCCTGCGGGTAGCAAAGAGATTTCTCGCCCAAAGGTGAGAAAACTTACCTCTCGGTAGGCGAGGAGACTCGCGACCAGAAAGTGCAAAGACTTGGTGACAAGACTCTAGGCAGTTAGATCGGGCAACTAGTCTAAACGACCAACTTAAAAGACCAACCTAAATAACATCATGGGCAACAATTAGAAAAGGTGATAGGAGTCTTTCATTCTGGTCGAGAGTCTTTCCACTTAGTAGGCGAGGAGAGGGTCCTGTGGTCTTTGTGACCTCCACGCCCACTCATTTGTGACCTACACGCTAGTTATAATCAACGCACACAGCATCTACTCTGTGGGATAACTCCTCTTGACCGAGATCAATAGGCTGCTAACCACCAAATCTGAGTTCCACAATCAATCTATTGGCAACCAAATCCTTTTGAGCTCCACAATTCAAGCCGCATATCACTGAATCTTCCATTTTAGATAATCTTGTTATTCTTGAGATAATTTCTTTTATGTTAACATTTATCTTTAGAAACTATTTTTCCGATCTTTAGGCTAGATTGTAGCCATAGTTATCTTGTTTCCAGATTTGAATTTCAACATCTATTTAATCTCAACTTGTGGGATAAATAGAGGGGAGTTCTAAATTGGAGGTCAAGAGTTTTTATGTTTTAGAGTCTGAATCTAAGTTTAGAGTTCTAGAATTTATTCTTGAAGTGTTTTTTTGAGAAGGCGGAACTTGAGGGCAGAGGCAAGAGCCACATGCTCATCAACTGACTTCAACGAAGAACACCAGTTTTATTCTTTTCCTTTTTAATTTCATTATGAACTAATTCTTTTTCTATAGTTTTGATATAGCCTAGCATTGAATACACAATTTATATTCCAAGTTATTTTATTTTCAATATTTCCATGATTGAGTGTTTATTCCTTGTTCTTAATGCTTACAATTTTTTAGCTAACTATTGTTCGATCTTTTGGATTGCAATGAGATTGAGAAGTGATTTGTAATTAAAGCTCTATGATTAAACACCATTAGTTGAGTGAAAGCAGATATGCTTTATCGCGACTAGTGTGATTTTTAAGAAAAATCTAAAAAACTTAATGAGTTTCCAATTAGTTAAATTCATATAGAGATATGGAGTTATTAGTTGAAGATATTTTTGATATTGTTCGAAAGAAAATATTGAATAGTTAAGGGATTTTTATCATCAACTTAAGATAATTGGGATTCTATAACAAAGAAGAATAAAATGTGTGGGATTTGCTAGGTGAAGTCAAATGTTCTAGATCTATTATTATTATTTTTAAAATCTTAATTTTAATATTCTTTTCTTTAGTTTAATTTAGATAAACCATTCTTCAAATTTTGGTTTTCCAAATAGTAATTAATTTAGTCAATTTCAATACTCAATAGCATAATTATTTCATGTGGGTTCGATATCTGTTTTCTTTAAAACACTTTACTACTTGTTACGATTCTGTGCACTTGCAGATATATTTTTATATGAATAATGAACTCAACTCCCTATCCAAACGGGGCTTAGGTGTTTGGTTGCTTAGAAAAGTAGTATTTGCTGGCCAAATTATAGTATTTTTGATACCTAGTATGATTTTCTTGTCTTTAGTTTCAGGAACGGTAAGATCTTGCATAAAAAAAAAAGCCAAAAAGTTGAATTTCTTCGCTTTTTTTCCCTCTTGGTTTATTTTTATTTTTTTCTTACTTCATCCTCTAGTGGGTTGCTAGAAAAAAATGAAATGAAAGGAAATGAAATTGAGGCATGAAATATGATTTCTTTCTAATAATGAACGACCATTGATGATGTCTAATACAATTAGAGCTATTCTACTCCATAGCCCTACACCACACATCTTTGAGGAAAAAAATAAAAAATAAAAGCAGGTGTGTGGTTTGGGACTGCTGAGTAGAATCTTTCATATAATTAATGACAATTCTCTTTTGGGATGTTAAAGGAGGGTGCATTCAAATTTTTCGTTGTGAATAAAATCAACATATGAAATCATGCTACCTAAACAAAACTCTATTCCATCCAACCATCCAATTTGTGCTAAACCAAAACGGGTGTCACACCTAGTGAAACCCTAAACACTTAAAATCCAATTGAAACCCCAAAAACTTGGTTGAAATTAAAATCCTAACCAGTTTTCCAAAACCCTAAAGTTTGGCTCTAAACCCTAAACTAAACAGATTTCTAGCACTTTGTTTAATCACTTGATTAAATCACTTCCACATGCTATTAATCCTTCAAATTCATGTTATGACATCATTGTTTAACCTTTTAAATCTTGAAAATTTGATTGTGCCAAGAAAAATTAGATTTGGGCTTGATAGCATCTCAAACCCTAGCCAAACTTTCTTTAAACTCCAAAATGAAACCCACTTGTTTAAAGCCCATTAGGCCCATGAATTTTGGCCACTTTGGCAAAGTTTCTTGAGGAAGTTTCCACCCTCTCAAGGTTGATCATGCATTGCTCAAGACAGCCCTCAAATAGTCCTTGATAGGAAAGTATATTGTGATACCCCATATGATAAGGATAATGGTATGTGGTGTATGGGATCCCACATTGCTTGGGCATGAGAAGTTCTTGCCGTTTATAAGGTTCCAATGGGGCTCCAATTGTATCATTGACTAGTTCTTTTGGAGTATAGGCCATGCAATTTGGGCATTCCATTGGGATGTTACAAATGGTATTAGAGCCTATCCCAATCAGAAATGTGGAACTTGAGCTGTGTCACCTACAACGAATAGGCCCAATAAGGATGTCGGGAATTTAAGAGGGGTAAATTGTAATACCCTATGTGATAAGGATAAAGGTAGGTGGTGTATGAGATCCCACATTACTTGGGAATGAAAAGTTCTTGCTCTTTATAAGGTTTCAATGGGATTCCAATTATATCATTGACTAGTCCTTTAGAGTATAGGCCATGTGGTTTGAGCCTTCGATTGGGATGTTATAAATGGTATCAGAGTCTATCCCAACCAGAAATGTGAGACTTGAACCATGCCACCTACAACGGACATGCTCGACACGGACGTCAAGAATTTAAGAGGAGTAGATTGTGATACCCCATATGTGACGCCCCTAACCTCCGCTTGGGATGGAACGAAAACTTATAGCGTCGAGACATGTAACACAAGGTTACATAACCTCATTCATGACAATTAATATGCAATGCATCCTAGTATGCAACCAGCAATATGCAATAACCGCAGTGGAAATAATGGTGAAAATATAACTTATGCAAGAATAACTAAAAACATCCCAACGCATTACTAACCATCATAAATTCAAAGCCAAATCGTAGCATAAACTTAATACAACTAAGCTTGAATTTTCCAAAGTTAAATCAACTACTTCATGTGTTCTAGAGCATGAAAGACTAGGGCTATAAACATAAGAATCAAATCTAATCTCCTCTCGAGGTCAGGCTCTTCCTCAATTAGTCGAATCAAGTACTCCATCTAATCTATCCTTCTCAAATTTTGACACAACTTCTATCATTTCAAGTGGAATGATAGTGGGTCCACAAGGGGTGAGGTTTACATAAAATCTCAATAAGTTAATAACTAACTTGCACAAAGATAAATTATGCATGAAAAATGATAAATATGAAATGCAGAATAATGTGCGTGTGTCTCCCATCTAGATTTCTCAACACTTTCAGAAAAAAAGAGACACATATTTTCGTTTAGAGAACATTTTTACTTCAATCGTCAAAAGACATAATTTTTGTCATAACATTTCATCATTATTAGCAATTCAGAATCAATCGTAACATCATAACATATGGTATCATCACAGTTCTCCATATGCATTGTGAGTACTTGCCGGTGACCGTAGTACAACTCACATCGAAACTACGTTGTCTGCAGACTCATTCTCAATACATTGGTAATATAACATAACATCATAACATGTACACCCACCAGCCTCAGGTGCTATAAAAATTTGACTTTGCTCTGGCGTTGTTTAAAAAGAACCCATTTGAAGCCCATTAACTGTTCTTCATCAACTTAGGAGTTACCACTCCATTCTTAAACACTCCAGAATGGACAAAGGAGTTCCAATAGGATAATTCCTCATCCTAGCCTTTGAGATCATGACAAAAATTATTTTTATGCTAAGTTGAAAAATGTATTTCATGACATGTGCATATGTAACAAGCTTTTTATATGAAAATGATATTTTATAGATGCAATATGCTAAAAGGATGAAATGTATCACATGTCATGTAAGTATGCATTCAATGTATCATATAACATGATATTTTATACTCAAAAGGATAATTGAAACACGAATGAAGCATTAATCAATAAATAAAAAATAATCTATCAAGATATAAATTAGAGGCCAACTTACAAACTTCCTGATATTTTGAAAAAGGTCATAGCGGCTGAAATCAATTCATACTAAGTTAGGATTAATATTATTATGGATGAGGCTCATAGACAAAAGCTTCAAGAATGGGTATTTATAGAAATACCCTTAAACTTTCTAAAATTGCCATGAAGGCCCTAAATTTTCACTATTTGTAAAAAAATTTTGAATTCAACCAAATTTCATGGACCTCATATTTTTGATATTCTTAAATCATCTAAACTCTTTGAATTATAAAATTCAAATTGAAATTAGCTCAAATACTCCAACCCATGGCATGCACTCTAATTGATGTCTTCAAGTGTTTTCAGCTATTGATCCCTATAAATGCACACTTAAGCAACTATCTTTAATCACAAACAATCACTATAGTCCTTAATGATATGATAAAGGCTAATTCTTGGATAAGAAAGTTCATCCCAACACTTAATCATGACTAAGAACCTTAATCTTCAATAATCCTCCATTAATCAAGTTAGATATTCTTAGTACAAATCATCAAGGTATGCTTTCAAAATTCATCCAAATCATGAATATTTCATTCTTATCCCAATTAGAAGGTTCCTATATACTTCATCATCAAGCCTAAGTGGAATAAATCAAGCTTCATGCCTTAATCACTAACTTACTAAAACCTATGCATAATTTGATGATCAAAATAAGATAGAATTAAAACTTATCATGGCATAATTTTAATAAAAAATCAAACATTCCATAATTATTCTAAGAAATTAATAAATCATATCAAAACATACTTAAGACATGCCATATCTAAATTTCTACTTAAAACTATTTAAACACTTAAATTATCAATAATGAACCCGATTTTGCATTAAGCATGGTAACCTTTGCTAAACTCAACAAAAATACACTCCAACACTTGGAAACAAGGCTTGAAATGTTAACTAACATCAAGGGCAAGAAAGAGTATAAATTTCGTAGCCCACTCAAGCTCCTTGCTCAAGAACTCCCAAGAACACTTAAACTCACTCACTAAGGGGGAAGATTGCTCTCTATGATCAAGGGGGAGCTTGAGATGAGGTGAGAAGGAAATGAGGGGGTGAAGGGGCCTTTCATAGACAGCCAAAGGGGAGGGAACATTGGCCTTGGTTCAAGGGGATTGGTGGAGGTGGGCGGTGATGAAGGGCTAAAATTTCCAGATTTGCCTTCATCAACTTGTGTCACCTTATGCAGGGGGAATAGTGGCCTGAAACCACCATGATTTCTTCCCTACAGTGCCTACATTGCTCCTTCAGATGGTGTTCAAGTCATGAGGTAGAGGAGAGATGAGGAAAAGCACCAAAACCACCCAAGGGGGCTAATGGTTTCAAGTGGTTTCCTTGGGTAGATTTGATCATCACTTTGTCTCTCCTCCTTGACTCTTCTTCAAGGCTGAATTGTGTAGAGGTAAGTTCATTTATTGAATCCTTTTTTAGGTGGAAGAAGATAGATGGTTGGCTGCTAAGTGAATCATGGAGGTGCAGCTCAAGAAGGTGATGCAAGAGAGGTGGTTGCCGAGTGAAGGGGTCTTGGATACTTTCGGTTTTTGGTACCATCTATGGGTTGTGAAGCTTGGTCAAATGCTCATGATGTCCATGGGGCCTCTTGGGGATTGGATGATGCTAGAGGTGGCATGAGGTGGTGGCTCAACCACGGCAAGTGGTTGGTTGAAACTCAACCCAACCGGTTCTCATTCAACTAGTCCTTTGGTGCAATTAAGTTTTGGTTAAGGACTTGGTTTTTTAAACCAATTTTGTTCAAAACTTGGTCTGAATTTAAAGATATCTCATGAGGTGTTTAATTACCATAGTGCCATTGAGAAAAAAGCACAAAAAGATTGGGGTTAAGGGCAAAACAATCCATGCACTCAAAGGGCATACATATGTTCCAATTGGTGTAGTTTTTGGGGTTTGATATATCATTTCCTCTAATGACAAGTGTGGAGGTTTATATAGGGTTTTATTATGATCTAAGAGTGATGTAAATGAGTAATAAAATAAAATAATTGCAGATCAAAAGGTTAAAAAAATATTAAGAAAGAAATTAAGTTTCAAAACATGGTATAAAGATCACTAATCTTTGGTAAGTTGATTAATGGTCTTAACCAAATTTTAAAACTTAATTTGAGTACTTAGGGTATGACATGGGCTTAAGGAAACCCATGGTATGGTGTATTGGGCTTTCAATTTGAAGAGTGAAATAAAACAAAACAAGACTTTGGGCCTTATGAGCTTAAAAGGGCCATGAGTGTTGGTCAAAAGTTCATGGGCTTTTGGACTTGAGTGAGTGGGGGCCTTATTTCCAGATTTTGAGAGATTAGAAGGGACCTCAAGATCCACAAGGATAGGGCTTGAAAGGCTTTCCTTGGCTTAATTGGGCCATGGGTCAAATCTATGCCAAACTTAGCCCAAAGGCCTTATGCCTTCCCCATACTTGGGCCAAGGCTATTCTAGCAAGTCTTGCACTCCTATGAGTCTTGTTTTGGGGCTTTTAAAGATTGGCCCATAACTTCCTATGGTTCTAAAGGCCTTAATAGAATTACTAATGGGCTTGCTTATTTAATCCTTTATACTTAATAAGTTGGGCCTAATACCTTCACTCTTACTAAATTATGCCCAATGGCCTTATGTCCTTTTTATTGGGCCTATTTTCTAGTGTCCTCCAAGAAAAACTTAAAACTTAAAACCCCAAGTTGGGTCTAAGGCTTTGTAACATCTTAACCTAAATCCATCACATCCTTAGCGCATTAGGGCCCCAAAGTCTTATTGCCTCTCCTAGGTCATTATAACCAAAAAGCTTGAGCCCTTAGCAAACCACCTTTGAGCCTTCTCCAATTCCATTAAATATTTAACCCAAATTGCTTAGCCCATCAATTCCCAAGTGGGAGTGGGAAGATATTTCCATGTATTTTGTGGTTGGACTGCCAAGAACCTCAACAGGGAATAACCCTATTTGGGTCATTATTGATCGCTTAACAAAAAATGCTCACTTTTTGTCTGTTAGGAACACAAATTCTATGGAAAGGTAACTAGATTATTTGTAGCAGAGATAGTCCGTTTACTTGGAGTTCCTAAGATGATCATGTTAGACAAAGATTCACATTTTACATCTTAGTTTTGGCAAGGTCTTTAGAGTGTGATGGGCACGAAATTGAAATTTAGTAGTGGTTGTCATCCTCAAATCGATGGATAAACTGAGTGGACTATACAAACTCTAGAAGATATGCTAAGAGCATGCGTTCTGCAAGAAAATGGTGTTTGGGAAAAATAGTTACCATTAATAGAATTTGCATATAACAATAATTACTAAGCCATTATTCAAACGACACCTCATGAACTATTGTATGGAAGAAAATGTAGATCTCCTTTGTATTGGAATGAAATAGGAGAAAGGAAGATATATGACCTAGATATACTACAAGACATGAAAGAGCATATTCTGTTAATAAAGGAAAAGATGAAAGCAGCCCAAGATAGACAAAAAAGTTATGCTAAGCACAAAAGGAGAAAATTGAAACTCAATGTAGGTGACTGGATTTACATCAAAGTATCACCTATGAAAGGAGCTATTCGCTTTGGAAAGAAAGGCAAGCTGAACCCAAGATATGTAAGACCATACAAGGTAGTAGAAAAAGTGGGTTCAGTTGCTTACAGACTAAATCTTCCAACGAATTCCAAGGAATCCATGATGTATTTAATATATCCTCTCTCAAGAAAAGTTTTGGTAATCAATTTCCAGCAATCAATAGCTCAGAAAATATTTCACTACAACTGAATTTGTCGTACGAGGAAGTTCCTGTCTAGATCCTAGATTGGAAGGAAAAAGGACTAAGAAATCTATAGATTTCATTAGTAAAGGTTTCATGGAAAAATCATGATATACAAGAGGGTACTTGGGGAAAGGACGATGATATGAAAATAAAATATCCTTATCTGTTTGGGCTATAGTATGTTTGTTGTGTAACTTCTATGAATTGTATGCATGTGTTTTTTTTTTATTAGCACGATAAAAATTGTGGAAATCAATGGGGATATCATTAAAAACTCATATTGTTAATATATGGATTCTATTTTTTCCTTGTTTCTTTTTCAGTTAACATGGCTTGAACTAAGAACATTGCCTACCAATTCGCTTTATCTCCTAGACGCATAAGGCTACTCTGGGAAGAACATAAGAGGAAAGAGAAACAAGAAAAATTGGATGGTTTGGTTGCCTCTTATTGGCAACAAAATGAGAAGTTAGAATATCATAGAACGCATGTATTAGGACATGACGGGAATGGAAACATAAGAATGAGGAGAGCATTACCCCATGAGGAACAACAACCATCCCTAGACCCACTCATTTGGGCCGATGCAACAAGAAACTGTTGGCAACGCCGTTGTGAAGAAGAACACCAAAGGCCCAAAACTCCAAACCAAAAGATTGATCCTAAACATAATAGCACAACTAGAATACGACTACGATGCACTACTAATATTTCATGTGATGAGCCAAAATTGAGTTGTGTAGCTGAAGAATGACTAGTATCTTGCGAGAGATGTTGGTACCTAGAATCCCCTCACCTGAAACGTCAAGATCATTCAACTCATCGTCTCACCTCTACCATTTCCGAGAAGAAGGAATACTTGAGCATGAAGAATAGTATATAATGGAATTAAGAGATTTAAAGGAGCAAATAAATATGTATTATGACCCACTTGGAGAAGAACTCATGTACTTTACCTAGGATGAAGTTTCTAAAGATGACGAGGTTGATTCACCCAAGCTGACTCCCCAACCAATGTCGAACCTTAGCTTTTCTAGTAAGATCTATCCTTATAAGCATACATATGTATTGATCTATACTCTTCGATTTTGATGATGAAATCTTTTTCTAAAAGGGGAAGGATGTAATACCCCACCAAAACATTCAAAGGGACCAATGAAGCATTGATATCTTGGCAATTATGACTAAAGAATTAGGCTAAGTGAATATATGGGCGTTCAGGAGAAATGATTTTTTCAGTAATTAGGGCTAAGATTTAGCCAAATGATTTCCCTTACTTAAGTTAGGATTTTTGGAGATTCTGGGATCAATAGGCTTGGAGATGAAACTATAGCATGTTATGGTTCTTAGATGGAAGAATATGGGGTAAGCTCTTGAGTTTCAGTCCCACTCTCTCTTGCTCTCTAAAACCATTCCTTCAAAAACCTAAACACGCCACCACCTTCATCCACCCTAGATCAGATAGTGTCTTCTCACTATCGGTACAGAGAGTTTCAATGGGCCCTGGCAACTTCGCCAAGGACCGTCTGGCGTAGTCTGTCTTGCCGGAGACCTGGTTTCATTCACTCCCGTGAATCTTTGGATTTTTTTAGGGATCTTGCTGAAGGCTTCATTCTATCGTCGGATGCACCTCCACCGACATAGAAAAGTCTGACGAATCCAGTTTGGGCTTCCCGTTGTCGTTTCACCTCCGACGACCCTGTTCCTCTTTAGGTTCTCATCTGATCCATGCTCCTTAGCTGTATCTCCACCGACGTTGATTCTTCTCCGGTGACCTGCAATCTGCAATCTGAGTCACCGCCATAGATCTAGTATTTTTTGGCGTCTCTTTCCAATGATGGGTAGTTTGTTTCGATGACCTTTCACCGGAAGCATCCAACCTTCTTGATTGTTTTCTATAGCTTTGGGATAATCATGGGCATTCTTAAACACCTTTTAATAGAATCAAAGGTGTTTATAATGTCCATGGAGGGTGAAAGCTTTTCCACATTATAGAAAAGGGTAGGAAGTTAACCAAGGAGATGGTGCTCAGTAATGCCAGTGCTTGTTGGCTGGCCAATACAGTGGAAGAATGTGTTCTATCGGAGGTAAGGAAAGACTTCTTCAAGACATATAGGGATGGAAGCAAAGCTCTGTTTGCTCATAGGAGGTCAAACGCTCGTGGACATTTTTTGGAAGTAACTGACTATAGAGGTGGAAGGGGGTTGTGGTCTCTTAGCGGTCTCAGAAGGAGAGGAAGGAAAGGGTTGAAAGAGCTTTTTTATGGAGTTGAAACAGAGTTTGGCTAAGAAAGCTCTAGTCCTTGCACCACAAATGGACAGAGAGGTAGAGAAGGGAAAGGAGATTGTTAAGCCATCCAAGTCATGCACAGAGGTGGCGATGGGTGGTGCAGGGAAGAGGGCGGCAGTGCATGGAGTTCTGAGTCATCCTTTGGCGGTTAAACAACAACATAAAAAGGGAGTCATGGCAAGGGAACTTTCGGTAGAACATGGTTTGAAGAGGGAAGGCACAAGATGCAAATCACCTGAAATGGATAGCTGTCCAGGAGAAAACGAGTTGCAGAGGTATCTATATAGTCTAGAAAAGGAGGTAACAAGCATGAAGGAGGATTTGAACTTGTTTAGAAAGGAGATGAAGTCTTGGATTTTTAAGATAATCAAAGGTTTGGGCCTAGGCTTGGGCCAATGTATGCGGCCCCTAAAAATAGGGAAAAGGAAATCTACTGGGTGTAATAGTTTGAAGCTAGATAAAGGGAAGGCAAAACATGGGCTGGGCTACATAAGCCCATCTCGCCTCCCAAACCCAAAATGGAGGCCGAAGATCCATGGGCTGGTGTTTGAGAAGGCCTCCAATTTTGTAATCTCTGTTGTCACTCCCGGCATTCCTTCGTCGATGACTTCAGCTCTTGTGCAGGAATACACGCAAGCTTCTAAGGAACATTTGGGGGAGCTTTCTGATGTGTCCCCAGTCTTAATGGCGAAGAAGGTGACATCTTCGGTATCTGAAAAATCCGAAGGGTCAGACGAAGTTGCACATACAAGGTCGCTAGAGGCAAAGGGATTGGCTGCCAACCCAGAATCTCCAATGGAGAGTACCAAAAAAGTTGTTGAGGAGGCATAGGATTTGAACAAGGGTTTATCGTTGGTGCTGTTTGGAACTACGTCGGGGGAAGACGTTGTCCCCTTGGTATCTCTTCCTCTCTTAAACAATATAGATGGATCTTCTTTAGATTGGATTTTACATAAGGTTAATGACATTTAGAATATTGTGGGAATCACACATGGAGGATGTGAAGACCATTTTAAAGCTCTACTCTCTGAGATTGAAGAGAGCCACTCGCATGATACCAAATCAAGTTTTAAGAAAAGCAGGGAGTTGAAGCGTCTTTTTTGTGCAATCAACTATGACGCTAAGGGTTGAGCTCAAGTCAAGGGCGGTAGTTTTCGCATAGAGGGTATTCGGGTGGAGGTTGGGCTACAGGAAACATTGGGTTGGGGTTGGGGTTGGAGAGGTGTGTTTTTTTCTAACTCGGGCTTGATATATTTTGGGGCAGTAGGAGCTCCCTAGTATAGGTTAGGGATTTTCTTGTATACATTCAGTGAGTTCTTGGTTACTTCTATTGATTTATATCTAATACTTTTACTAATAAAAAAAAATGGTTCTTAGATGGATATGAAGAGGACCCAAGCTTAGTTAAATGGTGGATCAAACTTTTGAACTAAGAGGACAAAGATGGGCCCAAGGCAAGGCCCAATAAGAGAACCAAAGTTGGGGCCCAAAACACTAAAATGGTGAAGCCCAAGGAAAGGCCCAATAATAAGGCACAACAAATTGGACCTAAGGCCCAATAGGAAGGCCTAACCCAAAGCCCAAAACCAAGTCTAGCCTAACACAAAATTGGGGCCAAAGTTGCCCAAACTTGGAGACCAAGCTTAGAACCTTTCTCAACACTCTTGGCTTTAGGAATGCAACTCCTAGCATCAGAAATTTTGGACATTTGTTAAGCCATGTTGCTCCCCTAGAAGCTTTCTTGGTTGCCAAGTTCAACATTTTATCATAGGTCAGAATTCTATGGCATAATGTCTTAGCACCATGATACACGGTTTAGCCAATTACCCTAGCCTATTCTCTGAAATTTTTCTGCAACATTGGCCTTTCTTTTGTGGAATTAGATCAAGCATTAATAGACCTAGGCTAGAAACTAATGCCAACACATGTCATGCACTCATAAAACATGTCAAAATGGTGCAACCCACGCAAGCAAGTCATTTGTACAATTAGATACCCTTCAATGTATACCATCAGTTTCCTAGTCAAACTTGAGTTAAATTTTTGTAACAGGCCTAACCCTCTCAAGAATAAAATCTGGAAAACTTAAGTCTAGTGTAGGGTCAAGAATTGCACCTTCTTACACCTTCAAAAGTGGAATAGTGCACCTAAAGAATCAAACAAGCCTAGACGAGCATCATCATGGTCTTACAGCCTTCAGCAAACAAAACCAGCCCTATTCACATGCCACAAGCTTTGTCCCCAGGCAAGGATTAGAGTTCCAAGATGTTCAGATTCATACTTGACCCACACACCTTTTACTTGGCCACAAAGATTGAGGAAAAGATGAAGATGGAATATGCCAAATTGGTCTACTCGACTGATGCACATCTCTTTCACTCTATTCCATTTATTTCACAAAATTAAGCCAAGTGTTCCTTATCTTCTTCTCTCTCATTCACAATAAAGGAATATTCTGCACCTACTTTGACCCATAGAACTGATTTGATTAGAAGTCAAGAGGTATAGGCGATAGTTTTGGTTTGAGAGGAAAATTTTCAAAGCTAGCTAATTTCTTTTGGGAACTTGAGCACCTTTGAAATTTAAAGCCCAACACTTAGTTTGTCTTCAACCAAAGGGAGACGAAGAGGTTCTACTAGCTGTGCATGAGAAAACAACATGAAACACAATCAAAGCACTATAGTCGATTGCATCAAGATAAACTTATCCTCTCAACTTCAGACAAGCTGTGTGATGCCTACCCTCTTGCATGCTTTTCTCCTTCTTATGAGCCCTGTAAATAGCACCCTTCATCCCTCACCTTCATCCACGCCACTTTCAAGAGTGCATTGTGTGAGAGAACCTCCATAAGCACTAGCTAAGAGAGAAATCAAGCACACTTGCAAGAGAGTTGGTATTGAGTAACTCCGAACTTTCGAATTGGTAAGTGATTTTGCCATGAATCTTTATTGAAATATGGATTAATATGTTAAGTTTTGCATCATGGTATAGAAGTGAGTTTTGGTTTGAGTTTAGTAATGACAAGTCGTTGGGACGCATACTTGATACAAATTTGATGTTTGGTTGACTAATCTTGTATTAGACTTGGAATATGATCATGACATGTTTTATATGAAGTGATAAGCTTAGCTAAAGTCCTGTTATGAGAATCAAGAGTTCATCTGTGAAGAGAAATCACATGCCGTGCTAGAGTCCAAGTCAATATCTTGAGATGATAATCACTAAAGAATCGGTTTTAAGGGAAATCTTATGCTATCCTAGTTTAGTTTCTTTAAACATGTGTAGTGTTATTTAAAGTCATTTAGAAACATGTTATTAGCCTTCTTGAATTAAGCTGATATGATTCTTTTAAATTTTTTATGGTTATATAAAAGATAGAAGCTTTACACATCATGATGAGTTTCGGCCATGCATAGTCACTTTTGTGATTTTAGTAATTTAATGTTATGATGATGATATATTGTTAAGGACATTAATTTAAGGTGGTAGCATGATAACAAGTTTTGTATTGATGATTGATTAAGTGGTAGGTTTCAGCCCTAGGCTTAAATCACTTATAATAGGAATATGATGATATACATGCCATGGGTTGAATAGTTTTCTCTTAGTTGGTGATTGATTCATGAAATTCTACAGTTTTATATGTATTTAGAATATGGAATGTGTGAAGCTTGTGTACTATGGTGAAGTTTTGGGACCAAAATGTTAATAATAAGAGTTTAGGGGTATAAGTGCAATATTGGGTAATGTGTGGGCAGATTTGTTAATTTGGATTTTGTATAGTAAATTTTGTTATTATAACTTCGTGTATATTTCTTGTTTTTGCCACACCACCCGTAGAACCTAAAGAGTTTTGGCCTCAAAGTTACTCTTGAATAATGTTTTTAAATGTTATTTTGATCATGAAATATCTTATGATATATGATTTGCATTCGGTCACTTACATGACATGTGTTGATTAATTGTTAATTTTGCTTGAACATGTACTATTGAGCATGATATGTGAAAATATGCCATTTTTGCATAAAGCATATTACATGTTATGAAAAAAAGTACATGTCATGAAATATGCTTTGTTATGAACATAGCATGAAAAACATTTTATCACGACCCAATGTTAGGATGGGGAGATACCCTAGTAGAAATCATCTATCCACTCTAAAGTGACTAAAATGGAGTGGTAACCCTTGATTTAATGAAGAACAGTCAATGAACTTCAATTGGTTCATCTTTAAAGGATTTCAGGGTGAAGTCAAGATATGACATCTAATGCTGGTAATTGCATATCTAAGAAAAGTTATGATCAATGCATTGAAATTTATATTTATGCAACTCTAATGATGTAGTCTTCATTAAAGTTGTGCAACAATCCCTTGTAGGTACTCACGGTGCAAATGGGGAGTCATGATGTTACCATATGTTAATTATGGCCTAATGAAAGAAATAGTATGTTTTGGAAAGATGAAGTATGGAATGTTCACTATAAGAAAATGAGCATCAAAGTTTCCTGAGAGATGGAGAGGCATTTAGATGGGAGAAAAATACAATTTTTCGCAGATCATACAAGCAATGCATGTTTATTATCTATCATGTTCATATTATCTCTGTGTATGTTGGCTGTTAACTTATTGAGATTTCAAGGAATTTCCCGAAATGGTAGAAGCTGTGATAGGACCAGAAGATGGTGATGAATCCTAACCCTGGCTAAGGATGATTGAAAGTGAATCAATCCTTCACTGCAAGTTGGAGCTAATAGTGTCTTTCCTTGAGATGGTCCTGTATACCATACAACGCATTAGAAAGATGATTTAAAAATGTTTCTTTTTAAAAACCCCTATGAACTCTGTCTACAATAAGGTGATATAATCTCCATAACAATATGGAAAACTATTGCCTTACTACTTGGACATTTGCTAAGTAAGGCATTATCTATGTTTAATTAAATGTTCATATGTTTAGTTCATTTGGTACAAATTTTTTTACAAGTTACCATTTTTTGCTGCGTATTTTTGCATACTGTTAGAAGCATGGTAGGATGCATTACATATTATCTGTCATGAATGAGAATATGTAGCCTTGTGTTATATATTCCAATGTCTCTATTCCATCCCAAGCAGTGGTTAGGGGTGTCATAGTTTATGAGGTCTTGGATAGCCTTCATCAGTCTTTATGAAAGGCTTTAACTTTTTTGAATTAGCCAGATATGGGTATATAATATTGAAGCATATTTCAGGAAATAAAGGACACAAAGAAGAAATTGTTGATAATGAAATAGAAAAAATTGACCCTTTCCGCAAAAGTTTGTTATAGCATACTCCTTTATATTTTTGGTAGATTTGGTTATATATACTATCATGATATTCATGGCTTAGGCCATCTTGTAAATATACTTCCATTTGCTCTTTTTTGTTTATCAATGAGCCAATGTTCTTATTAATTTTGCTATTTGCAGACAGAGGAGGAATTGCCAACTAATTCTGAGCCATCAAGAATGGAGGAGCCACCACATGAAGCTTGTCCCGCAAAGTAACAAAACGTGTTTAGCTAATTGGTTTTGTAAGTATGTCAGCAAGCTGGTCCTTGCTTGATAGAAAATGGACAATTAGATTCCCTTGTGGCACTCGTTCTCAGACAAAATGAAAATCCAATTGCACATGCTTTGTGTGAGCATGAAAGACTAGATTAGTTGTGAGATAAGTAACCCCTACATTATCACACCATAGAATTGAGGGTAGGAGAAGAAGATAAAACAGGGGATGATTGAGAGGCCATAGGATCAGACGTGAGTCAGTTGGCTCTTGTTAACACGATATAGTATAGAAAATATCAAAGTGTTTGGTTGAATTCACTACACTACTTGTATTGTGCAGATGATATATTATATATAGAGAATCAATTCATAGAGTCTGTATAGTATACAAATACATTATCTAGTGTTTGAGGTATAGATAAACTCTATGTTCCTAGATCTTCAGTCTTATCCTCAAACTGTTTGTGTTTATTGTTTACACAAGGTAAAGCTTATTTAGTGGTGGAAGTGATGAGTTGCACAATGATATGAAGTTAAAAATTTGTAGGAACATAAAATGGATCCAATCGAGCAAGGAAAAGGAAGATTTCATGTTGAAGATCCTCTATATTGGTTGGGGCAAAAATGGTTGCCTTACCATTCCATGTTCTTGATCTTCTTTTCTATGGTAGGTTTTGTGGCTCTTTCCTCAATCAGTGTAAAGTAACAATAGTTCTAAGATTGAATATATAGGTGAAAAATGGAATTGATTGATGATAAGGAATCACTTGTGTTCGCATACACCTATTCTTTAGTTGTTCTATTTGCTTGGCTAAGTGATCTGAGTTACTACAGCTAGGTTACACCCTTTCGTTTAATTGTATAAGATAATTATATTTATGTTTGAATGATGTTTGGAAAAGAAATGAGATGAAACTATTCCATCTTCCAAACAAGACCTAAATCTTCTGCTTCCTACAATAAGCTCTTTGCTTGTAACTTGCGTCCTGACCAAGAGTTTCAAACACCAAATTACATAACAATGCAACCAACCAAATCAAATTAACAAACAAACCAAAAACCCTTTATACACTTTCTGGGAACAATAATAACAATGTTGATTAGGATTAAATCGAATTACCTTAAGGAGTAGAATTCCCACAAGGTCGAATCTTTGCTCGTTTTATAGCCCAAGTCACTTTGTTGTTTTTACTTCTACGTCGTTTAAGAGGCTACTAGAGTCTCCTAGAAAATTCCATGCTTCAAGATCAAGAGATCTAGATGGTTTTTCTAGGAAAATGAAGAGAGAGAGAGAGAGATGAGAGTTTTTATCTTTTTCATGACTTTTTTTTTACACTTAATGTACATACTCTTATTTAAAGAGTCTTCACTCTTGGAAGTTAATTAACTTTCCTAAATTTGTGGAAGTTAAATAACTTCCCCAGAGTTGTGATAGTGGTAGAGAGTTAACAAATAACTTCCCCACCCATGTGGACACTACTTGGTCATGGGATTTACCCACTACCAACATCTTCCACTTGTCCACTATGGGTGTTATGTCTATTAACAATGTTCTCCTAAACTCTCAATCAATTATCCCTCATACAGAAAATGAAACGTGCAACCTGACAAGAAGGCAAAGGGTAGGAGTACTATATTAAGTCATCATCATACTAACATAGTACAACACTCATTATATCTCGTTTATGCCCCAAATTATTTTATTTCACCAGGTCAAGTGTCCTTAATCGCTTATGAGTTTATAACTCAAAGCAATTCTTGACCTCACATATATAATATGCTCATGATTATATTGAGTCAAAACGACACAATCGCCCAGACTATGAGACATAAACTAAGAAGTAAGAATCCAAACAATCTTCCCTAGACACTCATGTCAATTCAATTAGACTTTACTACTTTCCTAGACATGCTCCACGAGACCGTATTATTCATGGCCCTAAAAAAAAATGCTAAAGTAGCAACATCAAGTTTTCATTTCTTGACATAGTTCTAGGTTCAAGGGTAATTAATAGATCATTTATTGATCCATTAGGGCTCACATAGTGATAAAGCAGGGATCCATCCGATCACTCTCTCATATGGTCGTTTACAACACATACAGTTTGAAATGTATGTTACGGCGAAACTCCCACTTAATGGATTCGTCACATTCAAAACGCCATAGGAATCTTAGTCTAGTCGCCATAAAGGCTTTCTAACTTGAGTTTCTAAGCACAGTCACTCATCCAACGCCTGCCTAAGACCTCACATTCCACTTTAATCAGGCTCATGAAGTTGTACAAATACTTCATATATGACTTTTATAAGTCTCATCTTAGCCAAGTTAAGGCGACATTCTTTAAATTTATCTTCAATACTCCAAAGCATTAAGATATTTATTAGCTTGCTTTCCAAGCGCCAAAATAATCAACTTGTCTCATCTTGCTCACTACTCAAGCGCCAAGGTGATCATCCATGTGAGTGGACTGATCTTTGCCTGATGACTTCTTTATAATGTGTGTTTTTCACTTAGTATCAATTAGTTAATAATATGAGATAAACACAATAATCTCACTGCAATAGATACTAACAGTTTTAAATATACAATAAAGTTTAATGTATCCTAATACAACATAAATCAAATCCAATGAAGTCCCAAACTCCAAACATGAGTTTGGAAAACATTTCTACTAATGGCCTTAGTAAGAGGATCAGCAACCATCTTGCTAGTAGAGATATGTAGTAGGATTACCTCACCTCGCACAACAACATCTTGAATGTAGTGAAAAAGAATATCTATATGTTTGGTTCTTCCATGGTATTGGGATCTTTGGCGTATGCCAAAGCTACTATGTTATCACTGTATATCTTAACGACTTCATCTGCAAGAGTGTAACCTCTAGGCGTTGAAAAAATCTCATCAACCAAATAACCTCTTATATAGCTACTGAACAAATAACGTACTCTGACTCCATCGTGGACAAAACAATACATGATTTTTCTTGCTACACCAAGAAATAGCTCCCCACTAAGCATAAAAGCATATCCAATCGTGGATTTTCTCTCATCTCAATCACTAGCCCAATCTGCATCGCTATAACCCTTTAGTCTCATGTCTTCACCCTGATAGCAAAGAACGAGGTCTGGTGTCCCACAAAGGTATCAAAAAATCCTCTTAACTACTTGCCAATGAACAGGTCCTGGGTTACTCTGATAATGACTGACCAATCCAATTGCAAAGAAAATGTCAGGTCGTGTACACAACATAGCATACATTAGACTTCCAACTACACTTGCATAAGGAACTCTAGTCATTTCTTTCTTTTCCTCATCATTAGGGCAATGTTCTAGGCTCAAAGTATAACCCTTCTCAATTCGAGTGTCTATGGGTTTGGAGTTGTGCATACGAAATCATTTGAGAATTTTCTTAATTTAAGTCTCTTGAGACAAACCAAGAAGCTTCCTGGATCAATCTCTTGAAATTGTAACTCCCAGCACATAATTTGCTTCACCCATGTCCGTCATCTCAAAAGCAGAGGACAACCACTCCTTTGTGACGACAATTATCTCCATATCATTTCCACCTAATAAGATGTCATCCATGTGCAAAGTTAAAATTAGAAACCTTTTTCCTGTACGTTTGACATACACACAATGGTCTTCTTCTAGCATCTCAAAGCCAATTGAAGTAATAGTCTCATGAAATCTAAAGTACCATTGTCTAGACAATTGTTTAAGACCATAAATGGAATGTTTCAGCTGTCATACTTTGCACTCTTGTCCCTCAACCTCAAAGCAAACAGGTTGATCCATATAGATCTTCTCGTCTAGTTCTCTACTGAGAAATACAGTTTTCACATCCAATTGAAAAAGTTCCAAATCTAGATTTACAACTATAGCAAGAATAAGGCGAATAGAGGAAAATTTCACCACAGGGGAGAATGTTTCTTCATAATCTATACCCTCTCTTTGGGTATAGCCTTTCGTCATGAGCCGGGCCTTATATTTGTCAATTGATCCATCTGTCTAGTGCTTAATTTTTAAAACCCATTTGTTTCCAATAGATTTGCGCCCAAGTGGAAGATCAACTAACTCCCAAACTTGGTTCTTTGCCATAGAACTCATCTCATCTCTCATAGCAGCCAACCATTTATTTGAAACAGGTGAACTTAGTGTTTTTTCATAAGAAGAAGGTTCATCAAAGTCACATGTAGTACACATGAAAGATTCCCCTTCAATCTCAAAACGACGATGAGGAATGGTTCCACGTTTTCTTCTACGTAACTGAGACTCTTGTGAGTTACTTTCTAGTGGTATACTCCCACTAGGAGGCAAGTCACTCCCACTATCTTTTGCGATTCTAGAATGTGATAATTCTTCACTCTCGACAAAAGATGGTGTAACTCCCTCAAGTTCTTGTAACTCAAAAAGTATAAGATTATTCTTTGCTTCACCAATATTGGAAAAATCACTCTCGATAAATGTGATATCATGTGACTCTATTTTTGTCATCCCTTCGCTAGGGTGTTCACCAAACATTACATAGCCCTTTGAGCTCTCTGATTATGCTTGGATGTTTCATCTTATTCAAAATTTTCATCTCATCTCATCTCATCATTACAACCTTTTCAAATTCCTATATAAAATATAATAAACAATTCAACTTTTTCAAATCCTAATACAACTTTTTCAAATCCCAATTTAACTTTTTCAAATCTTCAAACTAAAAAATAATATTTTAAACTTTAAAACAAAACACAAAATTCTCATCTCACCTTCCAAACATATCCTAAATATCTTATGAATATATGTTTATTTGCTCTAGGGCCAAGTTTCTCATATTTATAAGAAGTGGTATGAACATAACCTACAGAACTCCAAGAACGCAAATGTTCCAAATTTGATTTTGTGATATTCCATAATTCATATGGGGTTGAAGGAACAAATTTAGAAGGCACATGGTTCAAAATGTAGGCAACAACTAGAAGAGCATCCCCCCAAAAAGATATTGGCAGGTTAGCTTGCGCCATCATTGATCGAACCATTTCCAATAAGGTATGATTTCTCCTTTCTGCAACACCATTTTGTTATAGTGTGGCAGGAATCGTCAATTGCCTCTATATCCCTTATTACTCACATAGTCCCTGAAACTCTTTGGACCACAATCAATTGGTAGAATTTTTAGATTTCTTTCTTTATGATTCTTAACCATAGCCACAAAGCACTTGAAGTAGTGTAATGCTTCAAAGCGATGAGAGATCAAATGGACATAACTAAAATGTGAGTAATTGTCTATAAAGGTGAAAAAATAAGAGGCGCCATGGTGTGCCTTTACATTCATAGGTCCACAAATATGAGAATGGACTGGCTCTAAAGGATAAGATGCCCTAGGAGCCTTTCCAAAAGGCTTCCTACAAGCCTTACCAGCTAAACAAGGCTCACACACAGGTAGGCTGACATTAGTGAGAGACTCCAATAGACCTTCTCTAGCTAGTCTAGCCATTCTATCTTTTCCTATGTGGCCTAGTCTAGTATGCCATTTCAATGAATTAGAAATAACATCATCATCATTTGAAGCCATAAAGGAAAATGAGGAATTATCTAAATCCAATATAAAGAAACCATTCGAAAGAAAACTATATCCATACAAAGCCCTATCCAAATAAAACTCCAGTCGAGGGCCATCAAAGTGAAAAGTAAAACCAAGTTCCAACATAAAAATAACTGAAAATAGATTCATTGAACGCCAAGTGCAAATAGCACAGAAGTAACAAGCCCCAAGCCCATCTTAACTTGGTAGGTGCCAACTCCAAGCACTTCCTCCCGAGTTTCGTTACCCAATATAACATACTATCTGCCAACTGGTATTCTTTTATAATCTATGAAGCCAACTAGATCTCAAACTACATGTTTGGTTGCTCTTGTGTCTACAATCCATTCAGGGATTGAGTGAGCAACACAATATGTGACCAAACATAAGTAATGAAAGAGTTATGTTTAATGGGAACCTTCTTTGCCTCAATGAACTCACGACCAAAGTGTCCCACTTTTCCACAGTTATAGAACTTCAATTTGGACTTGTCCTTGCCAGCATGCATGCCTCTACGACACTTTGCTAATTTTTCATTCCTTGGCCCAAGACTATTTGCCGCTCTAGCAGATCTCCCATGTTGCTTGCGCTTAGGCGTAAATGCCTTGCGCTTCCTAGCTAGGGCAACATGAAGAGTAATAAAGTGTACATCTATGAGCTCCGCCTCTAGCTCCAAATGGCAAGATGTATTAACAAAAGTCTTAATATTCTCATTGTGTGTCAAAAAAAGGTTCATCTAGCCCCATGTTGACTTAGGCAAAGATCGTATCACAGCGATAACTTGCTATTCATCAGTGAGATTATTACCAACAGCCTTTAGATCATGAATCAAGGCAGACATTGACCTCAAATGCTCAATCATGGTATGTTTAGGGTCCATAATATACTGCTCAAACCTCAAAGTGAGTGCACAAAGCCTAGCAGCTAATGTCCCCCCATAGGTAATTTTCAGCTGATTCTACATATCTTGGGCAGTTGGGTAGTTCTCAAACTCCCCAGTAAGATCATTGTTCATAAGCATGGTACCTAAGCCTGATAGGCTTCCATATCATGACGATGTTGGGAAGTATTCCCTTCTTTAGGTTGTATCATAAGGTGAGACAGATTTTCAAGGACCTCTTGTTCATTAAGTAGATATTGATTGTTCTATGCCACATGTTATAGTTTGTCCCATCTAGCTTCTCCCCTTTAGTAAGGTCAGCAACTATGTTCTTAGTGGCCATTATCACTACATTCATTGCACGAGATTGACATTAGCACAAAATAAACTTTGTTCCAAAATCTAATTAGACCATGGAATTCCATCCTATATAGTGAGATAAAAAATTTCGCAAAAAGCTAGTAATCATCTCCCACTATATAAATCCAAATACCATAACTAATTAATTTTGAACAAAATTTATCGAGGTTTTTTTTTTTTAAATCCTCAAAACTCATTCGCATATAATCCATTAATCAAAATATGAAAAATTAACAATTATTGCACTAAACACATAGCGCATAGGCTCCACCGGAAGTTTTATTGGTAATTTGGTGCATCATGTTAAGGTGACTTTAAAGTATATCAATAGATGTGAAACACATCCCTTTACATGGCTTCAATAACAAAATTACATTTCCAAAACAAATCCTACTAAAAATCTTCTAGGAAAAAAAATAAATAAATAGGGATACCATGTCAATTATATACTTATAAGTTACACCTTATCCTTTCACATATATATATATATATATATATATATATACATTATACATGAGCTCAACAAATTACCACTGTCAACTCTATCCATTTTTATAAAAAAAATATCAATGAACTCAAACATTCAATCATAGTGGTATGCTTGATGATTCAATGGATAAAAAATCCACATTCTCAACTAATGAGAAGGGTTTGATAGGTCACCAAATCTAGGGATATATTCAATATGGACATGCATTTAATAATGATTCACTAGATGCATCCACAACTAATCTATATAAATATCACATAATACCAAAAAAAGGGACTGGAGGAAGTATGACAAAGGTCCCATTTTTTCTTATTAAAAAAAAAAACTTTTTCCGACTCTCTGTTTCAACAAAACAAATATGAATAAACTTTTGACACCAACACATGATTACACATGCCAGAAGTGTCAAAAAATGGCATCAGAATCCTTTGTACTCTCTCACCTTTTCTAGTTATTACACACGATGTCGTTTAGGTTGGTCTTTTAAGTTGGTGGTTTAGACAAGTCTTTTTCTTTTTTTCTTTTTTTTAAAAAAAGTCGAACGTCACATGTCCATGAGTGACCTTCTCCCCAATTTTATTAAAAGCCCTCACTTATAATGGAGGAATACCGTTAAAAACCAACCCAAGGTCACCAAAGAGAAAACAAAAAATAGCCCAAAATAAATACAACTCAGGTGCCAAAATAAATCCCCAAAAAAACCCAAAGAAAAAAACACAAGCTCAACCCATCCCTAAAAAACTCAACTCCACATTATTGGCGCCGAATATATGGGAGACCCCATTTATCAATATGTACAAGCCCACAAAAACGTCTCTCTCTAAGTTCCTCCCATGAAAAGTCAAAATGATGCCCCAATGGCCCCTCCTTAGTAAGAAAGTCTACAACCATGTTTACTTCTCGATAAATATGCCGCACACTAACATTCATCAACTGAGATAAACGAAGTGCTTGTTCCCAAAAATCCTATAAATACCAAAATTAGCACACACCCAACCGAAACCACCCCACATACCAAAATTAGCACACACCCGACTCTACCAAAAAATCTCTCAACCCAAGTTGATGACACAACTTTAAACCATCAAGGAAAGCCCGGCATTTGGCAACATTATTCGTGGCATAACCATAACAATGAGCAAACCCTGCAATAAACTTCCCATGGTGATCCCTAATGACACCACCCCCTCTAGACATACCTAGGTTAGCATAGGACCCTCCATCAACATTTCACTTTACTAACCCCGCACCCGGCCTAGACCAAGCAATCTTCTTCATCAGAACCACTGGGCAGTGTTGTTCCTACAATATCAAAGCATCATTTCCATCATCGACTTGTAGGTGGGAATCGTAGGTGGCACTACCACCATCCTTGCCTACCACCATCCCTACCTCATGCACTGTAGGCAGGAATCAAAGGCGAGACTCTACCATCATCCCTGCTTACCACCATCCTTACCGTATGTACTGTAGGCGGGAATCACAGGCGGGACTCTACCACCATCCCTGCTTACCACCATCCATACAGTTCGTGATAGAACTTTTTGACTCTTTTCTTTTTAAAAAGAACCACTTTCTTTTGGAAAACTTTTACCCAAATGCATGAGACATGGAACTTAGGACATTTCATACTTATACTTGACATGTGACATCTGGAATTCCATGCATGAAATAACCAAGCATAACATGTTCAAATCATAGCATGATTACGTGGAATACAAGAAACATCCAAACTCATTCATAGAATCATGGAAACATGCTTAGGCCGAAACACATAGGAGTAAAAATCATGAGATTCATCACTTAAACATGATCCAAATCTTCAAGCATATAATCATAGGAATCGAAGTAGGATAAAATAAACATGAAATCATGACATTTAACTAAGATCCGAAACATACAACACATGTTATGACCGAAACATAATGGCAAATATTTCTTTAATTTTAAACATGTGAAAACCAAAATATATACAAGTATTTCATGACATTTTCATCACAAATTCTAAACATGTAATTCCTTCCATAGATTGATACAAGATCATATTAACATAATCAAGCAATCAAACAAGAGATAACCAATCAAAGCAAACATGGAAATGAAAAGATCTACGTAATCATATACAAGTGTTAACTAAAGTAGGTTGAGTGTATACTTACAAAATATCCACGTATAGCAATATTAGCAAGCTGTAACTTTGAGTATTCCATATTAGAAAAGCAACTAAAAACTTCACTTCGTGTTCTTAAGTGTATGTGTAAGTTTCTAGAGCAATACTTGCCTATATCTTAGGGTTTTTGGAGTAAAATCTTTTTCATTTCATTCTTAAAGTAAAGACCCTAAAATAACCAAAGATATGAGTGGTGGCTGAAAATCATAGTGAACAAAACTCTCCTTTATATTCGGCATCAAAAGTTTCTCAAGAACCCTAAAACCATTTCTCATGAAATCTAAAGAAAAATGGGTATTCTATCTTTCACATTGACCAAATGAGATTTGAATCTCATTTTCGGTTTGAACAAGTGGTGTGTGTGTGAAACTTAGAAGAAAAACTGATTCTTACTTTCACTAGGTTTAGTATGTCGGAATCCCCTCTTTTTTTTGAAATGAAAGACTCTTCATTAATCAGGAAATAATTACATCATACATAGGGAGATCACCCTTGACTGAGATTTCAACCTCCTTTGGGCCCTCCTCTAACCAGATGTTTTCAATAACACCTACTTGCAATTTTTGCTGCTGTGTGGGCAGCTTTTTTTGCTGACCTATAAACAAACTTGAGACGCCAACCTTGGTTGTGGTTCATCAAAAACTGCATATCTTCTATCATTTGCCCCAGTGATGAATTATCTTCCCTTTTGGAGTTCACTGCATCAACAACAATCTTGGCATCTCCTTCAAAATAGACTTGGTTAAAACCCAACTCAATGTAGAATTCCATAGCTCTTAGAAGTGTAGCACTCTCGGCTTGGACAACTGATGCAATATTCTCTTTACAACTTGTCAACATTGCTTGTAATCTGGCATCTGCCGTCTACATCTCTAATCACCACTCCCATTCCCATACTCCCTTTTCCTTTGTCAAAAACTACATCAAAGTTAACTTTGAAATAAGGCCATTCAGGAGGTTTCCATCTTGGAGTTGGAGAGATTCCTTTGGACCCTGTTATACCTTTTAGACTTCTAGTGTTTACTTCTTTGTATAGATATAACTCGGCTTGAGCCCTTCTCACAACAGCCTCAGGTGTAGAGAGTTGATTCTAGAAAATAAATCATTTCTTCTAGCCCATATTTCATAGAGCACCACTGAGACCATCTCCACTACATCCTTACTCAGCTTCAAACTTATTTCATTCCACAGCAGATAGAAATCACAAAGCTTCCTCTTCCATTTGCTTAGCAAGTTGAAAGCTCCCCCCCACACATCAACAACTGCAGAACATTCCCATAACACATGCACTATAGTCTCTCTTTCCTCCAAACAGATTGGGCATTTGTTGTTCTCAATAATGTTCTTCCTATTAATATTTTCTTTTGTAGGAAGAATATTATTGAGACTCCTCCAGATGAACATTTGCACCTTCCTTGGGATCTCGAGTTTCCATACATCTTCCCACACTCCTTTTTCCCTCTCTTGTTTGAAGTTTCACCTGCAATACTGATAAGTCTGTCTATTTCCAAGAAGTAAGCACTTTTCACACTGAACTCCCTTTTTGCAATTCCAATCCACATTAGTCTATCACTAGCTCTAATCTTGCTAATTGGTATGGAGCATATGGTTACAACTTCATTTTCATTAAAAATTGCCTTAACTAAGTCTTGCTTCCACTCCCTACTATTTTCCTCAATCAGTGTATCTACTTTTGCCTCTGGATCAATAGTGTTAATAGGTGTTTGAATCTGGAAAGTTACTGGGCTGGGAATCCACTTGTCCTTCCATATGCTTATGTTTCTCCCGTTTCCCACTCTCCAAACTGCCCCTTCTCTGATCAAATCTAGGCTGGAAAATATGCTTCTCCAAATAAAGGAGGGGTTACCTTTCAGGTTTGCCTCCAACAGATTGCACTTTGGGTAATATTTCTGTTTGAAAACTTTTGAAACCAAAGAATTTGGTTCCTTTAACAACCTCCAGCATTGTTTGGCAAAAAGGGCTTTGTTGAAGCTATTGAGATCCCTAAACCCCAGGCCTCCCTAATTTTTCACCACTCCCAAAGATTTCCAGGATTTCCAGTGGATCCCCTTACCATCAACTTGATGAGACCACAAAAAATGAGACAAAAGGGCCTCGATTTCTCTAATAAGATTACCAGGTAGTTTAAAAACAGACATGGTATAAGCAGGGATTGCTTGAAGTACACTCTTGATGAGGATCTCTTTTCCTGTTGAGAATAGGAATTTGGTTTTCCAGCTATTGATTCATTTCCATATCCTCTCCTTCAAAGACTTGAAAGTGTTGTATTTAGCCTTTCCCACAACAGTTGGGAGACCTAAATATCTGTTATAATTACCTTGAACCATTCACCAGTTGTACTATGGATTCCTTTGTAGCCAACCTTGTATTCGAGCTGAAAAATACACTAGTTTTTTTTTTATCTTTGTTCAAGGTTTGGCTAGAAGCACTCTCATATAGTGCCAGTAGATCTCGAATTTTAAACCACTCCATCATTAATGCTCTACAGAAAATTACACAATCATCCGCAAAGAGAAGATGATTTATCCTTAAGCCCCCATTGTAATAGCCACACCCTTAATCAGGCCCTTAGCTTCAGCACTGTGTAACAGAGAACTCAGCCCCTCAGCACAAATCAAGAACAAATATGGTGACAAAGGATCCTCTTGACGTAGACCTCTCGATGGGGTAAAGACTTCACCAGGTTTACCATCAATAAGTACTGCATAAGAGATTGACTTTACACACTCCATCACAAGGTCAGTAAATTTCTTTCCAAATCCCAATTTAAGCAACATCATTTATAAAAAGCACCACTCAACTCTATCGTATACTTTCGACATATCCAGCTTTAATGCCATATTACCTTCCCTGTCTTTTTGTTTCACTTTCATAGTATGGAGTAATTCATATGCAACCATGATATTATCCGAGATTAACCTCTTAGGGATGAAAGCACTTTGGTTCCAAGAGATTATCAAATCTAAGACCCCTTTCAATCTATTTGCCAAGACTTAGGAAATCAATTTGTAAGCTACATTACATAAAGAAATTGGCTTAAAATCATTTATTGATAAAGGAGAGTTTACCTTAGGGATCAGGACCAAATGGGTGTGGTTGAGGTCCTTTGGTAGTCTACCCTCTCTAAAGAACTCTATAACTGCCTGAGTTGTTTCCTTCCCCATTGCTGCCTAGTGGTCTTGAAAAAAACCCGCACTGAAACCATCGGGTCCAGGTGACTTGTATGGAGACATTTGCTGGAGTGCATCTTCCACCTCTTGTTTTGAACAGTCCTTAGCCAACAAGGATTGCATATCAGGTGTCAATTTTTCTTCAATAACCTTAATAATAGAGTTTTTTTTCTTCTCTGTTTCACACAGGCATGGAAGAAATTAGTATTTCTATCCCCTTCTTTCAGCCAATATTTCTTTGCCCTTTGCCTCCACCAGGTATCTTCTTGATCTAGTAGGAAGTCCATTTCTTTTCTAAGCCTTTTCTGTTCAGCCATGGTTTCAAGTCTCTCATCTTTTTGCATTAAGCTTAACTGTTGGGTCTTTTCTTTTATAGCTCTTTTTCTATCCCTAACCAAATTTATGCTCCATTGTTTTCAGCCCCTTTTTGTTTGTTCTAATTCGCTCATCAAACTGTTCAACCACCCCTCTCTCCCCAGACAGTCATCCCAGACTTCTAGAATTATGTCCTTACATCCCTCTTCCTCGCACCAACTGGCTTCATACTTGAAAGGCCTTGGAAGCTTATGAGATAAAGGTCTCCTAGTATCACATTGTAACAGAATTGGGTTGTGGTCTGAGCAGATTGCAGTTTGGGTTGTCACTGAGAACTCAGCATAAGATTCTCTCCAGTCACTGTTTGCTAAGGCACGGTCAAGTATTTTTTTTTGTAAAAGTCTCATCTTCATGGTAGTTACACTATGTAAATTTGCCTCCACGCCATCCCAAGTCACTAAGGTTTCTTTCCTCCAATACCTGCCTGAATTTACACATGAGTCTCTCACTTCTTGGCCTCCCTCCCACCTTCTCATCTTTAAACAACAGTTCATTAAAGTCACCAACATTTCTAGGCTTGAAAGATGAAAGCAAATCCCAGGTTTGGCATCTTAAATTTGCCACTGGATGCCCATAAAAGCCCATTAGGAGCCACTTGACATTACCTTGAACATCATTAATCAAGACATTGATATGATGTTGAGAGTAATTGATTAATTCCTATAAATCTTCTTGCTTCCACAAGAGCATGAGGCCACCACTCTTGCCTCTAGCCTTAACAACTACACACCCATCATACTTTAAATGTTTCTCCACTTTCAGGCTGTTGACATAAGATAACTTCGTCTCCATTAAGAAGACTATATCGGGCAGCTTTTCCTTTCACCATTAAGTGAAGAGTTTGAACTGTTCGGGGGTTCCCAAGCCCCCAACAGTTCTAACTTAAGATAATCATTGGAGCCAGCAGGGCTGCCTTGCAACCGCCATCAAAACCTTTACAGAAATATCCTCCACCTAGTTGTCATTCTCCCTAGTTCTTCTGAGTTTCTTTGAGAATAAAGGACTTACCATATCAATCTCTACATCCCTCTTCCTTCCACGGGGTAGACTAAGGGTTTCACCCCAACAATAGGGTTTCTCGGCTCCCTAGCACTTCTTTTCCACTTCCGGCCGTCTCCATTCGTTTTCTGCTTTTGAACCAAATCCAAAGGGTCCTCCTGCTTCTTTCCTTCCTCAGCTAGGAAAATAGCCATTGGAGATATGGCATCCAGGGCTTCGATATCCTTTTGATTTGATATTGGCCCTGAACTAATATTAGGCCTTCCCCAGGCCTAGGCCCAACATGGAACTGAGTCTCCCAAACAATTTCCCGCCCATCACCTCCCTCTCCTTCTACACTTATCTTCAACTAAGCACCAACTACACAACAAATCTGCGATTGTGTCTTCCCCATTTCAGTTCCCAATACTATGTGATATGAACCCGCGGGAAGAGGATCCCTTGTACCCACAATCAATTTGAAAACACACCCAAGAAAGCCAAAATCAAGTCAATGGATGGGGAATCTAGACCCGATGAGAACTCGTTTCAAGAACCTAGATTATATTAAAATCTAGACCCGATGAATAACCCGTCTCAAGAACCCAGATTACAAGGAGGAATGCCACAAAGGTTGTGATTTGCCTTTGATAAGTTCAAAAGTTCAATCAAGAACAAGAGGAGTAAACTCACTCACAAATAACATTCAATATTGTCTAATCTTCAAATGAGGCTACAATGAGTGTTTTAACCAAAACCCTATTGAAACCCTAACCCAAAATAAACCCTACTTCCAAAACTACCCTCAGATGAACAGTACCCGCGGCTACTGTACGGCGCTACAGTGATTCGGATGTGAACAGTGCCGAGCTACAGTACTCTTGAAACCCTAGTTTCTAAAATGTAACTTTCCAAATAAGCCCTTGGCCACAATACAAGGCCTTCCCAAAACCCTAGTTCAAAAGAAATAAGACATACGTGGGCCAAGCATCCTCAAGCCCTCTTATTCTAAACTAATAAAATAAATACTTTTAACAAATTGAAAACCATCAATAATAAAAGGCCCAAACGATACTCTAAGTTGTGTCTTCCACATCTTGTATCAAATGGATTAAAACTGGTTCTCCCTCTTTCAAGCCCATCTTGAGTGTTGGGCTCTTGCTAGCTTCAGCCAAGTGGATTGCACCAATCCTTGCATTGCTTCCTTAATCTTCGTGGCTATTGAATTGGCCCATCTGGAAGTTGCAAAGAATCTTTAAGACTAGGTCCACCTTGGTTCCCATCACTATGTCTACTCCCTCTGATTCTGCTAACATTTGGTCCCTTCCATCCTCACCTGACGTTCCCTCTTTTTGTACGAATCTATTGTTTTGAAACTCAGGGAGGGTGCTGTCATGATGGTCAACTTCCACCCCCCTCTTCGGTGGCCCTTCTGTTGTGTTCCTTGCAAAGTTTTCCCTCTCTATCAGTTCTCTATCCCTTCCAACTTCAGTCCCGTCATCAACCCTGTCCCACCCTGTCGACATATGCCATCTTCTCTTTACTCCTTCGGCATGAAACCATGGCCCAAATTGCCCAACCGAAGCTCCACCATCACCATTACTCCCACTAAGTGACTTGCATCCCTGGCTACCAGGTAGGATCCAACCACACTGGATGCAAATCTTAGGGAGCTTCACATAACGAAATTGGACCCAATGCTTAGTTCCCTGGTGGTTTATGAATCGGCCTCTGTCTATGGCTTTCCTGAGTACCACCTCCACTTTCACACGTAGACAGTTCCCCTAGCCAACACCATCCTCCTCAGCCTCCACTTCTAGGACTCGCCCTACTGATGTTCCAATTTGATACCCCCAAGCTTCAGACATACACCCTAAGGGTAAATCATGAATTTGCATCCAAAAAACTTCCTTATCGAAAATGAAATTTCCTGGACACTTGGTTCCATCATACGTTATCAGTGCAAACAGGGCGTTATCGAAGGTCCATGGTTTTCCTTCCAGAATTTCCTGCATGTTCACATGATTTTCGAACATAATGATAAAAGTGTTTCGATCAACTTCTTTGAAAATGGCTCGTTTACTAATTCGCCAAATCTTTGCCATTGTGTTGCTGATGAGTACCTTCCTCATTGTTCTCTCCGAGCAAACCTTTCCTATGAGACTTCTCTCCCCCTTCCGGAGAATTTCTTCACCCCCATTATTATTCGTCTCCAGAACCACCTCTTCTTCTTCTGTTAACCTAATTTTCTCCATTCTTCCTCTAACCCTTCCAACTTGGTATTACCCTCTCAGGCCATTCCTATTTCAGACTGAGCTGAGTTGTTCATGACCCTGGAACACCACCTCTAGGATTGAGCGAACTAAGTCCAGAGAGGAGACTTGTCGAAATCCCCTCTTCAAATAGAAAAATCCTCTTGTTTAGTAGAGGAGAAACTGAGACAATCCTCAAGAAAATATGAGAGAATTGTATGGAGAGGGCAAGAGCATGTAGATTTCAAAATTTGCAAAAAGAAGAAACCTTTGGACGTGTGGTCTTCCTCCCCATTTATAGAAAATCCCTCACTCTCTCATTGGTGGTTGAAAACCAATGCATGTGAGCCAAGTGGCAAGGTTCCTTCTTCCTCCTTTCACCTTGGCCGAGACACCCCTTGAGTTCCCCATGTAGATTGCATTGGAAATGTGCAATTTTGGGGTTGACGTGTGGGCTCTCTTCCTTTGGCTGAATCCCTCTAGTTTTCCCTTTATGCCATTCCTTTCTTCAACTAATTGGTTGTTTCTTCTAAGGGTAAGAAAGTAAAACATCATATGGCTCTCCATTTTCCCAAACAAACAATCCTTTGCATGGATGACAAATGGCAAAAAGGCTCATGCCATCGTCTTGCCATCCACCTCCTTCTTCCTTTCCCAAGATAATGTTTCATCTTCCAACTCTCCTTCCCTAGGTGACCTTTCATGTTCTATTGGTTGAGTTTTTGTCTAAGTGAGAAATGGCAAAGAAACATAGCACTTGGAAGTGTGCTAGCTGAATTTTCAAGGGCATTCTTGTCCTTCCATCCAATTATCTCTTCACACATCCTTCTAGAACTCCATGCATGCTTGAAACTTGGCATTATATGACTAAATTCGAAATCCAAAAGCCTCCAATTGGTTTTCCATGCAAAACTCCTAGAAAAAGTCTCTTTCTCACTTCCCTAAGCTTCTTTTCCCAAGATAACCTCATTGGAACTCGAAATGGGGCAAGACAAAGGTCTAGCCGAAAATCCTTGGGTCTCCTCTTAGTTCCTCTTGTCTCTTGGATCATCTAGAAGGTTTCTTTCACAATTTTAAGTGGCAATTTCTCCAAGATTGGCGTCTAAGCCTTAATTTTGGCATTTCTCCTACACTTCTCTCTCTCCCTTAACCCATTATCCAGTCTCGGTTCATCATACCTTATTTACATGTCACATGGCACTTGTGACTATAATTTTGGGCCAGGGGCCTAAAGCCAATGGGCCTAAGTTTCTAAACAAGGCCAATCTCACTTAGCATTCTAAGGCTAATTCTCCCTTGGGCTCCAATTACCCTTCAAAAATTCTAATGCTTTCTAAAAAAAAAACTAAGGCTCCCAAAGAAGTCACATTCTATGTGCATGGAAGCAATTAGATGAATCTTCAAAATCCATAAATATTATTAAACATGTTCAATAATTACCAAACCTTAAAAAAAACCGCCAAAACTAGCTAGCTAGATCAAAATAGTTCCTAGCTAGATCAACCTAAACATCCAGTAATTAAGTTCCTAGCTAGATTCAACAAAAGATAATTAATTACTCACGGCTTCCTAGCAGGATCATCGGGAAGATTCACAGACGGATTTGGATCGATTTCTAGCAGTGTTCAAAATATCCTCTAGGTATCCATTCAATTCGTCATTTGGAACATACTAATTACCAGACATATAGGCATTCTGATCTCTGGAATTATTATACATCCAACTGTCATTTGGTTGAACCACCTGAACAGGAGGAAGTGATTCATAGTTGGACTAGAGATTTTCATGGAAAATAGTTGTACTAGGAGCAGCATTAATATTATTGTATTGATGACAAGTAGATTCTGGCTGGAACCCATTTTGGAAGGTTGGCATCTGAAATTTATTCCAGCCTCCCATAACTTGCAGTACTTCAACCTCAACAATGGCGGCACCTTCGAAACCTAAAAAATTCATCTGATCTATATGCTCATCCCCCTCATCATGATTTACTAGTTTTGTAAGGGAGAATTTAATAGGTTGCTTCTTGTGAACCCTACAAAGATCCCAATCATCCAACTGCATAATGCAAGATTTAGTGATGAGGGTTAGTTTAAGAATAATAGAAGAATCTTAAAACACTGTACAATGGGGTTGGGAAAAGGATCACAAAACTGCTTATGATCATAGTTTTTTTTATCATATTAATGGTTTAGTGAAAAAATGAAAGGATGAAAAACAGATCATACATACTCTCATGCTGCCTTTTGAGCCCCTTTTGCGTGGAGGTGGATCCTTGACTGTATATTCATGCATAATCCAGTTAGTCTTCTTACCCTTTGGAGGAACCAATGCCTTCTTATACCAACTACGGCTCCATTGGATTTGATTTCCCTGTTAGCTCTAGTGGCCTTCCAATATCCATTATGAGCAGCTCGATTTGGCTGGCTTCCATTTGGATACTTTTGTTCTCTTGGGGTGAAAAGGTAAAGTTCTGCTGAATCTACTCCTCCATATCCCATGTAGTATTCTTGTAATGGAAGGAAAATGTTAATTTGATACACAGAATAATAATAAACTAGCAAAAAAGGAAGAGCTAGCTAGCCTATTTCTTCTTATGTTTATTGCTTTGATCCTCTGCTTTTGAATGTTTCAACTGGAAACAGACACTGATGACTGCATGCATATCGTATAGATACATTGATTTGCATACAAACACTCATGTACCATCGATGTGGATGATTATTGAATCAAAATCTCATTGATCTTGTTTCTAAATGCATTTGTACTTAATATCATGGATTTCATTATAAAACTTTGAATATTGCAGAATTACACATTAAGTCAAACGAAATGAAGCACTATCCAACACTATGAATCAAAGGACATATTCAGCAAGTTCACCGGCCTGTTTTCTTTAATCACGTTTATTCCTAATTATACCAATGCAAGGAAAAAGAAAAACAACACATCAAGAAAACGTATCTGCACAATATCTTATATGCCATGATTCTCTCGTTCAGATTAAAAATTATTAGCAAGAAAGAAACTTTATATCATGTAACGTTATGTTGAAAAGATCCAGTTAACAGCTCAAACCATGGAAGAATACCAAGAAAGAAACAGGATGTTTGAACAAGATCAGTACTACTTGCAAGAAAATTTGGGTCATATGCATATAGGTTAACCTCCACGATCTTGTTCATTGGCAGGGGCTGGTTACATATTTTCTTATTCAGGTAAAAAACGATGAGCTCTTCATCTGTTGGGGAGAATCTGTACCTGGGAGGGAATCCAAAAACATCTTGAATCTTGTTGTTGCTGTTGAAATCGTTTGGCTCATTATCGATATCTGCATAAAACCCTTTATTAGTAGTAGCTGCAATATTATTCATTGTCAATGAACCGTCATTGCTTTCTAGTGTAGTACTGTCGAGGGCTAATTAGGGTTGCTCTCTAGCATTATTGGTGAATGATTGAGTGGTAACAGCAGCCATGATAATCGGTTTATGTTCCTTGCCAATCTCAACCCTCATAACAGGATTCTTAGCCGAAGCAGTAGTTTCAGGAGACGTCAAAAAATCTAAACTCGTGTAACTTATAATGAGGAGTAATCTATGAGTTTCAGTAGGACTGTACCCTCTTATATGTGTTTGAGTTGGATCTCATTTATAAAATCACGTTTTGGCCCTCATTCCCGTTCCCACAATTACAATCTTGTCCTCCAATTCATTGTTAGAAAATATATAATTAAATTTTCTGTTATTCTACTATTGATTAGAATATAATAATAAGAAGACTGCAATATTCATATATTAGAAATAATCTCCATTAAAGATTTTTGTTTACTGAACTTTTGTAGAACAAATTAGTAACAACTTAGGATTTTTTATATTTCTTTTTAAAAATAAGAGTATTTTTTGCATACAATATTATTTGAAAAAATAACAATTATTTTCATATTATTTTTGGTAGCAATTCATAAAAATAAATCATAGTCAATGGACTGATAATATTTTCATTTTACAAAATGCAATTATTATTTTAAGGTTCCAATTTATGGATCAGTTTATAATTGGTCTTTAATTTTTCATATTCACTATTTTTTTTTTTTTTGTGATAATGCATATCATATTGAGAAATGATATTTGCAGTCGTGGAGTGCAAAAGCGCCATGCAATCTCTTTCAAAAAAGTGAGTAAATACAGGAGACAGATGAAAAAATTAAAATTTTGAAGAAAGTGCTACATGTCCCGATAAAGGGTCCTAATGGCGAATCTCAACAAATTTTTTTTAATTTATTTTTTATTTGATGATTAAGAAAGTATTTTTTAATGATATTATGAATTTTTTAAAAATATTTAAGAGTATAAAAAATGTATGAAAAAAAAAAACATTTGGCCTTATCGGTGACTAGGAGTGTAACCGGTTTGGAACGATCCGATTTTGGAAAAAAATTTAAGACCAAACTCGTATCACCGGTTTTGCATTTTCAAAATCTAATTACGCACCAGTCAACCTCCTAAACCGGTACCAACAATTTTTACCACGTTCCGGTCCAGTTTGGTCTGATTTTTAGGTTTTAATAAAATGCAAATTTGTTAAGCCATAAAATGTTGTTAATATATATATTTTATGTTTAAAGCATATGATCAAATAAATTTTTATGTTTAAGATTAAAAGTTTGTGCTATAAATTATAATAACATTATTTTATATATAATTATAAAATATTCTATATAATATTAAAAAAATTAATTTAATATATAGAAAATAGCAAACCGGTCCCGGCTAGTCCTAAAATGTATAGAACTAGAACCGGCCGGTTTTGGAACTAAGAGAACTGGTTCCATTGATTCGTCCGATTTTTTGATTAAATTTTCCACCCCTATCGATGACTTCTCTCCTGAGGGTGTAACACGACTCATTTTTTTAATAGTGGATCTACATCTTTTTCGAAAGGATTGCGCACTCCATAACTGTATATAGTATTATTTAATATAATACATTTTTTAAATTATTATTAAAAGAATTAATAACACTTTTTATCCTTTAAAACATTATTTTGACAAGAACATGCTTTTATTTTCTAAGATCGGGATTGCAATTAAAAATTTGAAAAGAATAATAATATTATATTTATTTTCCAAAATGAAAATAATATTTTTAAATTTAAAGAATAATATTTTATTACTTAGGATGTTGTTTCATATTATTTCTCATAATAATGAATGATCATATTGAATACATTTTTAAATTAATATTATTTTCATTTAAAAAACATTATACTTTTTAAAATTTCAAATTAATACTCTATTTTTATATTTTATCATTCCAATTTCAATTATATCCATTTAGTTCTTTGAAACAATTAACAATTATTTTATTTGAAATTAATTTCTTTTATAAGAACATCATCATCATCATCATTATTATTATTATTATTATTATTATTATTATTATTATTATTATTATTATGTACATGTCTAATAGGTCTTATAACGGGTGGGGCAATACATGTCCTGTTATGATTTCAATATATTACTTAAATTTTAAACATTTGGTTTGTTATGCATTCAATTATTCTAAATTTTCTGTTTCGTTCATTTTTTTCAAATATAATTATAATATTTTGTATAATTAGATAAAAGAAAAAATTAAAAAAATTGTGGAATGTGGAGTGTGGTGTGAATAATAGGAAGTTGTGGAGATTTTTTATGGATGATGTTTAGTTGGGAGATTCAACGTTAATAGCAGCTTTGGACTACCTAGAGAAGGCATATCAACGCAAATCCAGTGGAAAAGGGTGAAAATATCTCGCATTGAGTGCCATGTCATTGATCCCTTTTGTAGTCAGAACAACAATGGCTTCCCGCCTTCAACAGTTTTTCAATTCGTTCTTTTGTCATATTGACTTCTTTGTTAACACACATGTAACATCAGTGCCACATAAGCAAAATCATAGACAAGCATTTAATGTTTTCATCTTGATTACCATAAATAATCATCAGCGAGTAAAGTTTCACTTAAGCTGGTCGATGTAATTTTTCTTTTACGGTGTTTTATTTGTGTTGAAGAAGTCCTAGAATTCATGAATTTGTTATGGTTCTGATTGTGGGTTGTTGAAATGAGAATGTAAATTGAAAGAGCAGAGTTTGTAATGCTGAAACTATGGGAATTTCATTGATAGAAATGGAAATACAGAGGATTAATTTGAGGCAAAGCCTAACCTCCAAATACTATGGGTTCATACAGATTTATCAATGATCTCTCCTCTTTCTCTGATTTCCCTTTTACAGAGCAAAAGCTAACAAACTAAACAAATGAGAGAGCAATACGTGGCATTGAGCATAACAGAAAGTAAAACAGAATTGATACACTAGTATTTTGACTATGGAAAATGCTATTATGACCGAAAAAATGGACCGAGAGAGTAGGCCAAATAGTACAAGTCTAATTTTTTCTTTTTTATTTCAACCATTTTTTATGTATCTTTAAATATTTTAAAAAAAATAAAAACTATCACTTCGTTAATAATCACTTCCTTAATCTTTTAAGTAAAAAAAAAAAATACAATCGGTTAAGATTGTCAGTACATTTTTTCGGTTCAAAAAGCATTTTTCTTCTTATTACTCCTTAAACGCAGCGTTTTCATTAAACAAAAGAGGCCCTTTTCTCACTGTAGGCTTCAAGACCATGAAACTATGCCCACAAAGTCTAAGAATCTGCATTTCAGGTACCTACTGCCCCTTTCTAAAATGACCTCCTTCTCTTCATTTCACCTAGACATCAAAACACCTTAACTTGATTTCCATTTCCTCCAGCCAAACCTAAGCTCCTAAGATTCTCCCCTCCATTAAAGAACCTTGTCCTCAAGGTTAAGAGCAATAATAAAACTCAAGTTAAGTTGTTATGATGTCTAGGTGAAATGAAGAGAAGGAGGTCGTTTAAGAAAAGGGCCATCAACAGCTTGGTACACAGCTTCTTGGGCTTATGGGCACAATTTCATGGGCTTGAAGCCTATAGGGAGTTTGAATCTAATACATTCCTTCTCTAGTTCTAAATTAATATATTTTTAAATTAGAGTGCTTGGGAAGAAATGGTTATGTAACGCCCATCCTCGTGGGGGGTGTTTTTAAGAAATATTTTAGAAAAGACGATAGATATTACCGTCCAATTTAAAACATTTTACTGTCCTTCCCAGGGTGCAAGACTCTACGTTATAAAATAAAATATGCTCTTATGATAAAAGAGGTTTGTGGGTTAAAAGATTGGAAAATATAAATCTTTAAAATAAAAAGGCCCTTCATACATTTAAAAAACTCATGCCTAGACCTTCATGCTCTTCCTCTTTGGCTGTGTCCGTCCTGAAGCGTACTGCTCATTCAGTTCCTGTGGGGGAGGGGTACACATAAAAATTAAAATGAGTCAAATACTCAGTAAGCATTACTTCATACCGTTAAAATATAGCAACATAGATTTTCAGTCATGCATTCATTATTCTATACATACTATACGTACTATACGTATATGCATACATGCTTTCGTTTGCAAACATCAGTAGATGGGGGTTTTCATCTTTAAACATGATTTTCTTTTCTTTAAAATATTCCCCCGTCATTGTCTTCATTTCTTAAAGAATGACATGCATTCATACATTCTTTTCTTTTCACTTTTATAGGCCAGTGCACACTGTTACGCCCCGCGTGCTAGGGTTAGCGGCCCTATGGCCAATGGATTCGCAGTGGCCACGGGTTGGAATCCCATTCCATCAAGGATGTAGCATTGGGTGCACTACCAGATACTACTACCCGGCATTACAATCTACCCATTCATTCATTTGGGTACCCCTTTTATTCATTGATATGGCTATTACGTAGCTTCATACATTCATACATGCTCATGCCTTTCTTTCTTTACATTCATTCGTTCATGGCAATTCTAGAGAGTCGCAGCTTTCATTCATTTCATTTGTTTGAGCATGGGCTTTCATTCATTTCATTTATTTTCATTCATTTCATGAGAAAACATTCTTTTCATGAGAAAACATCATTTTGTGAGAAAACATTCATTTCGTGAGAAAAAGTCGTTTGGGGCGAGAGCCCGAAAACATCTTTTCGTGCCGTGTCTTTTCTTTGAAAATACATACAATAGATACAGCGTATAATCATCCATTCACATGCATACAATTAATACTTTTGGGGTGCGTGAACAGGGGCTGCCAAAGAGGGCCGTACATACTTATACTTTAAAAATGTTACTTTTTGTTCTTCTTCGTAAAACGTCTACCCTTCAAAAGGGAGAGCATTTCTTTTCTTCGTTTTTCCAAAAGGAAAAACTTTTCGTTTTCTTTTTGTATTTTTAGAAAACTCTAGAAGAGTATGAAGATAATACTTACCTGGACTCCATGCTACTTTCATACCATACAGTCCATTCATGCACGTGTCAGATGGCAACCTACATGCATACATAACCTTAACGTTATTCTCTATCTAGTGCATAAGCAACTGAACTAGAAATAAAGCTATGTTTTACTTAGAATACTCTCCTTCTATCTCGTGCTCTTTCACATTCCTTACTATGATAAAACCTTTGGAGACCCATTATGGTCTCTACTTCCTTCAACTTTGACGTTCTACTTCGAATGCTTACTCGCTAGGGTGAACCCATGATTCACCTTAGGATTAAGACATTACAACTTTCGCCTTTTTCTTCTTATTAACCACGTTTTGATGCATGACTCAGACCGACTAAGTCACGCATCCCATTCTTAGATAGTACATCTGTCATTACCCTCATGTATCTTAATTCACTCTAAACCTCATGACCATCCATACACATCACACAGCTCTAAACCACTTCTGAAGCTTAAGCACAGTGTCATCATACTTAGGACAGATTACCCATTACATATGGTGAATCCATCTGGCACGTGTGTCTAACCAGATGACACAGGTACCTTACCCCTTTATCGCCAAAGACCAACATATCTCACATTGGTCATCGGGTCGTATGGATAAGCACCATACTCCGATACCAACCTTATTTTATCCGGCTAGCACGACTCTTCATGCTACCCATACCTCATGACAGTTCATCCCAACACTTGACACGATGGGACTTCATTCATAACTACACTTTACGTCACGCCATATAGCTCAAGACTGTTCTCAATCTACACCGTGACCTTGTCACGTCACCTCACATACATCCTAGGTCATCACAGCACAACTCCATGATTGACCACGTCACTTCATGACGTTGCCCAATCATGCTTCCGCTGCACTACTCTGATACTTCTTAACCACTTCGCACTTATTCCCGGCCATAGGCCGATTATAAGGCGACACTCGTCGCCTTGGACTACAGCCATACTTCATAGCCACTTCGGGACACTGTTCCATAGTTCCCGACACCATACATCAAGTTCTTCTCCTATCAACTACGCAACCACCCTTATCTTTACGACACACCATACGGTGTATCGCTGCACCTCATGGAGTACACTCCACGCATACTCCTTTCACAGCACAACGCCACATCACCACTATGGCACACACGCCATATGATGCATCATTCCACCACATAGAGTACACCCCACGTGTACTCCCTTCATAGTACTACGCCACATCACTACTATGGCACACACGCTATATGGTGTATCATTCCACCACATGGAGTACACTCCACGTATAATCCATTCACGGCACTACGCCACATCACCATTATGGCATACACCCCATATGGTGCATCGTTCCACCACATGGAGTACACTCCACGTGTACTCCATTCACAACACTACATAGCACACTTCCCAACTACGCCCAACACTTCACCATAGCACGTCACATCACCATACTATACAGAGAACCCTATAATACTAGCAGCACAGTCCACAGCCTAGTCAACTAGCTAGCATTTAACATAAATATCGAGAGATAGAGAGTTATACCATTGACGGGATAACTCGTGCATCGTTCATTGACCGTCACAGCGATAACGTCGGAAAGAACGTACGGGGTGGCTACACCGCGTACGGTGACTATTTAGGCATTTGGATAGCTAGGTGTGATCTTGGAAGGGCCTAAGGCGGCCTAGATGATGATGGCAATGAGTGTATCACGATGGATCTGGCCATGTATAGTGACGGTCAGTCATGCATAGTGATTGTCCATCACGTGCTGTGACTACCCACCACATAAAGTGGTGGTTTAGGTTTAGGGCTAGGCTAAGAGAAACTACCAGTGGAGCCATGGAGGCTCGATGGTGGCGGCACGGTGGTCCACGGTGGCGGAGAGGGGCTGGCCGTGCACTGTGAGGGAGGGAGAAGCCGTGGGAGAGTGAGAGAGAGTGTGAGTGCATGGCTGGCAGATCAGGGCTATGGGCGGTCGGGATAGCTTCGTGGTGGGCTGAGGGTGCTGGAGAGGGCGATCACACGCCGTGGGTGGCAGCGTAGAGGTTTGGAGGGTGATAAACCCATGCGGAGAAGGAGTCTCGTGAGGTGGATTTAGGGGAGGCTACTGGTCGTGGGTTTAAGGGAGGAGGAAGGGGGAGACCTGGGGAGGCTCATGGTGGTGTATGGTGGCCAAGGTGGCCGCGCACGGTGGTGCTAGGAGCATGCATAGTGAACCCGTGCATGGAGGAGCTACGTGCGTGCATGGGGAGGAGGTGGCTGCATGGTGGAGGCTGAGCTTGCTGGAGGGTGATGGCCGGTGGCAGAGGAAGCTGCCGTGGGAGTGGTGGCGCCGGAGGACGGCGCAGTAGCCATCAAGCCCGTTCGAGTTGTGCATGGCCTAGGGGAAGGAGGACGGAGCGTGGGTGAGGGAAACCGGTGTAGGGGAGCTCGCCAAAGGGAGAGGAGGCTAGTGGTGGTGGAGGTGAGACTCGCCGGTGCACGGCGGTGCCAGGCTAAGGGCTGGAGGACTCGAACGTGGGTGCTGTGTACTGGGCACGCCGAGAGGGAGAAAGGGAGGAGAGAGAGAGAGCTGGGGAAAAGTGAGGGAGAAAGAGAGAGGGCTGGGATTTTATCCTAAAACCCAATGTCTGTAGATCAATAAAATGATCTAACGATGACCCTTAAATACTGATTTGAAAATGCGTAGACAATAACTTAATTAAAAGTACTGAGAGGAATTAAGATAGAATATTATTTAAAATAATATTCTTTTATTATTAACAAAATGATGAAATCTTACTTAAAATATTTAAGGGAATAAAACCATTAAATTAATTAACAGATTCCATCATTATTTAAATCACGTAATATTTTAAATAACTGGAATCATTTATATAAAATGATTTCCACAATTATAATATTTTTGGAGCTCTTTAAAAATATTATAATTGAGTTATTTAAAATATTACTTAGTTAAATAACAATGGGGATCTTCCATTTAAAATACACATTACTTTAAAACATAAGCTTTATAAATTACATAGTATCTTTTAAAACACGACATCGAGGTTTGGCACATATAACGGGGCTCTTAGTCGCTAGAGAGGAGTGGGCAAGCTATTGCATCAAACGTAATTGCTTACGTCAGAAGAAAGGAAGGAGTAGGGTATTACAGGTTAATAATAAGATATAATATGATTTGACCTGCTTTCTCTCTCTCTCTTAAAAAGGTAAACTCTCTCTTTCGTAAAAAACCTTCTGATCTAATTTTCACTGGAGGAGGAGGCCTCTCCTTCCATCCTTTCTCCATCCACCCACTTTGTCCATTAAGGTAGTTCTATTTTCTTAATTTATTTTGATTCCTTCAAGGCTGAAAAATACAGATCAATAGTTTTTCGGCAACTCTCGAGAGACATGCGCAACACAAGAAAACTTCCAGGTAGCAAATCGTAGAAAAATTTTGTGCGTGGTCCTCACACACTGCTCACAACTGCATGTGGTCCTCTTGTGCCACCCCTTCCGGCAACTTTTCTCGCCACACGCACCGGATTACCGAAATCACCACCATAAGATCTTTTAGATATGACTTTTGTGGCTGAAAAGAGACAAAGCGTGTTGCCTTCATGCGCTATCACAAATTTCGAAGTCTACTGGAATTGGTCCAAGCTCCATCCTTTTTCACATCTATCTTAGTGCTTTCCTAATTGTTTAGTTTTAAAAAAAAAAGTTCATCTTTTGGACGTTTGTCTATGAAGGGTGAGGTTGAGTCCTTATTGCTATCTCTTGAATGTTTGTCTGTAGGGAGTATCAGTAGTAGTGAAGATCAGACTAGTCACAAAAGGAAATAATGTACTGGTAGAGCTCCAAATACATTAATTGGTTTATGAGGTAATGGTTGATAAGGATGAAATAAAATTGTCCCAAGAAATAACTTTTAAGGATGAAATTTAAATTTCATCCCGAAATATTGACCAAAGTCATTTACCTGTCCATTGATCGATAAAATGTTCGAATGGGATATTTACTAATAATAAATTTCTTCCTCAATAATTTTTTTGAAGTTATGGGAAATTGTAGGCAGACTTGCCAAAAGGAACCATTTACGGGGATTTTTTGTCATCACGTCGTAGCCACTACTATCGTCCCACCCCCAAATAACGTTATGGTGAGCAAAATCGTTTACGGGGATTTTGCTCACCACAAAAAGTCTGAAAAAAAATATCCCCAAAATGTCCCACAACAATGACAAATAATCACGGGAAAAAACTAGTTTTTCCGCTAACTTTTTGTTCTTCAAAAAAATGGTCTCTCTTTAATTCATAATACTTTTAAACTAGTAAGGTCCTCCCCCCCGCCCCCCCCCCCCCCCCAAAAAAAAAATTTTGCTGCGATTTTTTTGAAGTTGTTGTGAATACTTAGTTTTTAAAGTTCTTGCAAAATGTCTGAATTTTAAAATTTCATATTATCTAGTATTTATTTACTCAACTTTTAACATTATTTAGACTTTAATGGCTAAATTCGTTTATCCCAAGAATAGAAGACATGTCTCAATAGGAATAAATCTGTTGCTTTGCGCAAAAAATACTGTCATGCTATGAAAACGATAAAAATAATAGTAATCTATTCAAAATAGTAGGTATATTAGAAATAAATAATGTGGCCTGATTGGTATAAACCCCTAGCCTCGAAAATGGACGTTTTGGGTTCGAAACCCCCCTCCCCAAATGTATCAAAATAAATAAATAAATAATGTGTATTTCATGTGTGCTAGTGTGATAGAAAGAGGTTAGTTTTGCCTTTTTTCTTAACTTAATTATTATCATCTTTATTCTTAAATAGTATATATTACATTACTCCTATCACTACATACAAAACTATCTTGATAAGAACAAAAAGTAGTGTTACATGTAATTACAATTTTACTTACAAGACTTATTTTGTTAGTTTTTTTTTTAATTTCAACTTTTCTGATTTTTAGCATATTAATAATTGACATGAGGAGAAGTAAGTTTTTCACACTCTACGCTCATCAACTACGCAACCATCCTTATTTTCATGACATGCCACACGGTGTATCGCTTCACCTCATGGAGTACACTTTACGTGTACTCCTTCACACACGCTACACCATATCACCACTACGGCATACACGCCATATGGTGCATCACTCCACCACATGGAGCACACTCCACGTGTACTCCCTTCACACACTATCTCACATTACTACTAAGGCATACACGTTATATAGTGCATCACTCCACCACATGGAGTACACTCCACGTGTATTCCCTTCACATTACGCTATGCCACACAGAGTACACTCCACGTATATTCTTTCCATTCCACGCTACGCTAGGAGAGTACACTCCATATGTACTTTTTCCAATCCACACAAAGACACGTCACCATTACGACACATAATTCATAACCACACTTCACAGCTCAAGCCAAAACACTACACAACACACTTCCCAACTACGCCCAACACTTCACGTACACAGCACATCACCACACTATACAACGAATTCCACAAATACTAACAACACAGTCTACAACTTAACCAACAAACTAACATAACAACAAGGATAAGGGAAAGAGAGTTATACCATCGACGGGATAACTCGTGCATTGCTCACTATTCGGCATGGCCATTGGCGTCGGAAGCCACTAGCTTGGGCAGTAGCAGTCACTACCGTGACCTAAAACAGGACTATCTCAGGGATCAGATCTAGGCTTCTAGTGGGTTGATATGGGCTATGCGAGGGTGACCGACATGGTGGAGAGTCCGTGGGTGGAGGCTATGGCCGGGCACAGTGGTGGTTGTCCACTATGTATGGTGGATGTTTGGGCATGGGAATAGCTAGGTGTGGTCTTGGAAGATCTCATGGTGGCCTTGTGGTGGTGGTGAGGGGTGGAACACAGCAGCTTATGAAGGAGCTTGGGTCGTGGGTCTCAAATAGGGAAATGGAGAGAAAGGTTCGGCTGGGTGTTGGGTTGGCCATGGAGGAGCTTAGGGAGGTTGGTGGAGCTAGTGGTGGCATTGAGGTGGGGGCATAGTGGTTGGAGGAGGCAGATCTGGCCTGAGGTGGAGGAATAGCCCATGAGAGAGTCAGAGAGCATGGGGGAGCTAGGTTGCTCAGCTGGGCATAGGGGTGGCTAGGGGAGGTCACCGATGGGAGGAGAAGCTTCTAGTGGTGGTGCGGTAGTCATGGGTGGTGGAGCTCGATAGTGGGTATGGTAAACCCGTGGGTTGGTATGTGGCTTAGGGAGAAGCTACGACTTCGAGTCAAGGGGAGGAGGAAGGGGGTGGTCAGGGGAGACCCGTGGTGGTGCTCGATTGATATGAATCCGTGGGAAAGAGATCCCTTGAACCCACAATCAAATTGAAAACTCACCCAAGAAAGCCAAACTCAAGTCAATGGATGGAGAATCTAGACCCGATGAAAACTCGTTTCAAGAATCTAGATTATATTAAAATCTAGACCCGTTGAAGAACCCGTCTCAAGAACCCAGATTACAAGGAGAAACGCCACAAAGGTTGTGATTTACCTTTGATAAGTTCAAAAGTTCAATGAAGAACAAGAGGAGTAAAACTCAACTCACAATGAATAATTCATCAAATTTCATTAACTGATTAAAATGAGGCTACAAAGTGTAGTTAAAGTAAAACCTAACTGAAACCCTAGCCCAAAATAAACCCCTTTCTTCCAAAAATAGCCCTGGATGAATAGTGCCATGTGAACAGGACCGCGGCTACAGTAATCGCTATAGTACCTCTCTTCAAAACCCTAGTTCCTAAATTGTAACTTTCCAAATAAACCCTTGGCCAAAATACAAGGCCTTCCCAAAAATCCTAGTTCATAAAAATAAGACATATGTAGGCCAAACATCTAAAGCCCAATTATTCTAAACTAATAAAATAAGTCCTTCACATGATTTAAACAATTTGAAAGCCTTTAAGTGCCCAAGACCTTTAAGTCATGTTATTGCCCTCTTCCATAGCTTGTATCAAACGATTCAAAATTGGATCTTCATCCTTCAAGCCCATTTTGAATGTTGGGCTCTTGCTTGACTTGTCTGAAGTGGATTGCATCTATCCTTACATTGCTTCCTTGATCTTCTTAGCTCTTGATCTTGTAATATGCCCATATGGAACTTGCAAAAGATCTTTAAAACTAGGTCCATCTTGGTTCTCATCATTGATGGAGCTGGAGGCTGACAACAGCAACACTATGGTGGTGCGAGGTGAGGAACCCGAGAGGAGAGAAGGGCTCGCGTGGGGGAAGAGGGAGCTGTCGTGAGGGACTTCGAAGGTGGATGTGCTCGCCGGTGTGAGGGGGAGCTACCGATGGTGGCTGGTGGCGCCACATGGTGGCACATCGCGGCGATGGGCGGTTTGAGGGAGAGATCGGGTGAGGGGGAGGGGGAAACCGCATGGGCTGAGGGAGAGTTAAGAAGAGAGGGAAGGGAAAAGTAAGGGAGAAAGAGAGGGAGCTAGGGTTTTAATCTCAACCCTTCATCTTGGGATCTTTAAAAAGATCTAACGGTGAGCTTTAAATACTGATTTGAAAATGCATAAACATTAACTTAACTAAAAGCACAGATAGGAATTAAGATAGAATATTATTTAAACTAAAATTTAGTCTATAAAATAATATTCTTTCATCATTAATAAAATGATGAAGTCTTGTTTAATATCTTGAAGAAAATAAAACCATCTAATTAATTAGAGCTTTCAACATAATTTAAATCCCATAATATTTTAAATAACTGAAATCATGTTGATAAAAAGATTTTCTACAATTATAATATTTGTGGAGCTCTTCAAGAATATTATAATCGTCTTACTTAAAATCAGACTTGGTTCAATAACACTGGAAATATCCTATATAAATATTTCCAGGGCATGTAAAATATTTGAGGGCTTTAAAACACCGGTGTACTTTAAAAATCAACCGCTATATTTAAAACACGACTTCAATATTTAAAATGCGTAGACGAGACTCATGACCAATTGAGAGTGAAAGGAGTGGGTTATAACAACTGCCTCTCATTGGTCTGGATCCGTAGTCTCTTATTTTGTACCAAAATGCTCTCCTTTCGCACTAAATCTTATCATTCCTTCAAATCCAAGAAAATAAATAAAAATATGTAGAAATAAAATAAAATCAATAGTATTCAAGCGAAAATGACACTTTTTAAAAATAAATGAGTGATAAAAATCCTATAAAAATAACACTTATCCACTATGACGAACAAGACTTTCTAGGCTTTGTATAAAAAACAATATTTTCTTTTACCCATGAAAGTTTTTGTAGGAAATTAGAGTTTTTGAAGCCCAATGAAATTAGGGCTCATGCCCAACTTGAGGTTGATGCATGATACTTGTCATCCAATGAGGTTATTTATAGGACTTGATAAATTTAGATGGGAATAAGGGAAGAGAAGTGAGAAGGAGCTAAGGTTTGGCTTACACGCCTACCATAGGAAAATCTAGCACTTTATGCCATGTGTCACGCATGCATGTAGGTCTTTACTTGCGGAAGAAAGCTTTTAACACAGGTCACTATGGGGGAAGGAACCTAGAAAAAAATGATTAGGATTATGGGAAAGTGGAACTAGGGAAGGCCAAGAGGCCATGGACTGCTACAATGGAGAAGGAAAAAGATTTGCTTTTTGCCATGTGTCTTCCATGCATAAAGGTAGGTAAAAAGTTGCCTTGGAAAGGAGCATGAACAAGGAGGGAAGAAGGATACACGCCTAAGGGCTTCTAGAAGAGAATCTTGTGTAAGAAACTCTTGAAGTGGTCAGCTAGGGCAAAATTTTTGTTCCAAAAGAGGATCAATCACATGCTTGTCCTAAAGTATGGTGAAAAGAAGATCTCCTAGGGAAGAGAAAGGGGTTTGGCAGCCCATGCACTTACACACACACCCCTCACATGCCACTTGGCACTCATACACATAAGTAAGAGATTTAAGAGGATTTAAGTTTAGTAAAAGACCTTTTAGCCATAAGGTACATTGAACCAATACATGAACTGAAGGGAAAATGAGGAGGAGGTTTGGAGTAAGTTATATAACACTTGGTCTAGGGGTTTTTCTCTCTACGATGTGGGCATCACTTGGGTTCCTTGCATGGCACTAGCCGCCGGTTCTCTGTCCCTAGCAGTAGGGTCGGTGGTTGGGGTGGATACGGATCAGGAGAGGCCAACGGGTTTGTTGACGCAGACTGGAAGAACGCGTGCTGTAGGGGCTAGGGGGTTTGCAAAGGTGTTGGTTGCACGACCACAATTGTTGCCAGAGATGGCCATACCTGCTAAGGAGCCATAGTTTCAAGATGGGAATATGTTCTTCTTATTTTCGAAGGCAGAAATTCAACAGTCAGCAGAGCCATTCTGGTTCTTAGTGGTTCTAAAATTCCTTCGGCGACGTCCTTCTCTTGATCATATCCGGGCGTTTATAAAAAATCATTGGGGGTTGCAATCGACCCCAGTGGTTGGGCAATTAAGAAATCCACGGAATGTACTGGTTCAAATGGTAGCGGAGGATGATTTTATTAGCGTGATGGTGCGTGGAAATTCTGAAATTCTTGGGGTTTCTTTTCGGGTTTTCCATTAGACACCAGAGTTTGTGGAAGAAGAGGATTCGTTGTTGGTGCCGATATGGATTACGCATCCAGGTTTACCTCTAAACTACTTTTAGGAATCAATGCTACTGTCTATGGGGAATGGTATTGGCCAGTATTTAAAGAGGGATAATGCGATGGCGCGTGTGACTCGCCCGAAGGCTGATAGTATTTGTGTCGAAGTCGATGTTTCCCAATAGTTGCGCAAGTCATTTTGGTTGGGCCCCTCGGGTCTTGCTTCTAGCCATTTCCAGGAAATTATCTATGAATCGATGCCAGTGTTTAGTGCTCTATGCAAAAAATATGGCACCTTGAGGCAAGATGTTCCAGACGGGAACGCCCAGTAGTTGAGAATAAAAATAAACAGAGGAATAGGCAGGCCAAGGGAAATAAATAGGCTCCTAAATCTCAGTGGAAAGTAGTAGGAGATCGTCGTGGTGACCAATCTGTGCTTGTTACTGAGATGGGAGAATCGTTGAGATCACGAAGGGAGGCTATCCGGTCACGAAAGGTAGAGAATGGAGGGGTAGTCAGGGATGTCTCATTCGTTGCTCCAACAAGTGTAGTATTTGAAAAGTGTACGGAGGAGGTAGGCATTGTTGAGTCAGAGGACATGGAGTATGAGTCGGTGCATAAGGAAAGTGTGCCTCTACCTGAAAAGGTCCTGAAAGTGGTTGATTCGTTGGTGGGAACATTGTCGAAGCATCCGAAAAATTGGTTGAGATGACAGCAGAGAAAGATGAGGAAAGTGACCAAGACTTGTTGGAAAGCTCTGCTCCGAGAAGTACATTACGGTTAGTGGATGAGGCCTTGGAGTTTGAATTGGATGGTTTGGGCAAAATTGATCCAGTTGCTAGGGATGATATACAACATATGGATTTTCCGGCCAAGGCGGGATCCGAAGGAGAGTTCGAAGAGGAATTGAACGAGTTAGCGGCAAAACTATTTGATTCAGACCCAAATATGCATGTTTCGTTGAAAAAAGTAAAAGGGGTCAGGAAAGAAATTTTGGTTGTGGTGTTGGAGCAGCATACTGGCTCCAAAAAATTTCTCTAAGTTGTTTTGATGTATATTCTCACGTGGAATATTAGGGGGATTCATTCGTCGAAAAGTAGGCTTCAGTGCATTTTGAATAAAAGTCACCCTTCCGTGGTGGCCATTTTAGAACCTTTTTTAAAATCTAATAATTGTTGTAGATGGGCACGTTGGATGAAGATGTCATTTTGCTTGAATAATGCTAAGGTAGGTGCAAAATTTTGGTTATTCTGGAATATAGAAGTGGAATTCAATTTGGTTTCAATGTCGGATCAAGCGATTAGTGGATGGTTTGTTCATGGTAATTGTCGGATGCTTGCAACCTTCGTTTATGCTAGTTGTTTTCGGAATAAAAGAGTGGAATTATTGGATTTTTAAAAGACTCAAAATGCTTGTGGGCTGCCATGGATTATTGGGGGTGATTTTAATACTATTCGAGATGATAGTAAAAAAGTGGGTGGAATTTTACAGGCTTTTCGGGAAAAGCGAGATTTTAATGAATGTATTCATACAAGTGCTCTGGTGGACCTTCCGTCTGAAGGAAATCGATTGCCATGGTGTAATGGGAGATTAGGGGGGAGAAGAATTTGGGCTCAGCTAGATCGTATCCTTGTGAATGTACAGTTTACGGAATGCCTTGGGGATGCTACGGTTTCGTATTTGCCAAGAACCTCTTCGAATCATGTGCCGATGTTGGTTCAGATCAGTGACGACAGAGCTACTGCAGTTCGTTCATTCAAGTTCCTATGTATGTAGGGCTCTCATGAGGAATTTCTTCCTTTAGTGCAAAAGGTTTGGGATGAACAAGTTTAAGGATGTGCCATGGTGAGAGTCATCAAAAAGCTGAAGAAGTTGAAGCGTGCCTTACGAATGTGGAACCGAGACGTGTTTGGGCGAGTGGAGATTGAGACTAAAAAAGTAGATGAGTGCATCACTGGGTTAAAAGTCAGTTTATCCAGTTGCTATTCAGCTCAGTCCGAAATTGACTTGTTAAAGTGTAAACAAGAGCATCTGAAATGGGTGAACAGAGAGGAGATATTGGCATGTAAAAAATCATGTGTAAAATGGCTTGCTGAAGGTGATGAAAATTCCAAGTTCTTGCATGCAACTCTACGACTTACAAAAAGGAGCAGAAAAATAGATAAACTGGTTCTTGAAAATGGGAACACATTGGCGACGGAGGAAGAGGTTCATGAGGGGGTGATTGTCTTCTTCCAAAATATACTTACAGGGATGCTGTGGAGAGGAACTTGGAGGAACTAGCACTATTACAACCAATGGTTTCAATTGATGAAAACACAGCACTTTGTGCAAAACCGACTTCGCATGAAGTCAAGCAAGCCCTTTTGTCTATCTCGGAAGATAGTAGCCCGAGTCCAGACGGTTTTTCTTCTAGTTTTTTCATGATTGCTTGGGATATTGTACAGGATGATTTGTTGGAAATGGCGAAAGAATTCTTTGAGGGACAGTCACTCTCAACTTTTTTTGGGGCTATGAATTTGGTTCTCATTCCGAAGGTTGCCTTCGAGTTTTGGGCAGTTTCGACCACCGATCAGCCTATGTTCTGTTGTTTATAAAATTATGTCAAAGATTATAGTTTTTAGATTGGCGCCGATACTTGATAAAGTTATTTCTCCAGAGCAAGCGGCATTTATTCCAGGTAAAAGCATATTTGAGAATATACCGTTGGCTCGAGAATTGGTGCATGGCATTAATAGGAAGGTGAGAGGGGTAATGTTTTGATGAAAATGGATATGGCCAAAGCTTATGATCGAGTCAACTGAAATTTTCTTCTGGTGGTCATAAGTTGGTTGGGCTTTTCAGGAAAGTGGAGATCTCTTGTTTTTATTGTTGGTTCCTCTCCTTTTTACTCGGTTTTGTTGAATGGGAGTTTCAAAGGTTTTTTCAAGCCATCGCGGGGACTTCGCCAAGGTGACCCACTCTCTCCTTATTTATTTATCTTATTGGAGGAGATTCTCTCTCGAATGCTTCATAAAGCATTTGAGTTGGGTCGGATTAAGACTTTTCACCTGAGTGGAGGTACTTTGATTTCTCACTTATTTTATGCGGATAATATTCTGATATTTGCTAATGGGGGCAAGTCGACGATTCGGGCTCTTATGGATGTACTTCACAGATATGAGCTGATGTCTGGCCAATTGATTAATCTGAGTAAGTCGTCAATGTTTTTCTCATCTTCTATATTGGCAGCCTGGAAGAATGATTTGAAGGGGATTTCAGGCTTTGAGGAAGGAAGTTGGCCGTGCACGTATTTAGGGGTCCCTTTGGTTGTGGGTCGAATGACTATCCGAGTGTTTGATTCGCTCTTGATGAAAATTCAGAAAAAATTGGCAGGGTGGATGGGCAAGCTTCTCTCTTTTGGAGGTAAAATTATTCTAATCAAGCATATTTTGAATAATATGCCTATACATATGTTTTCTGTCTTGAATTTACAAAAAGGGGTGATATTGGAGATAAAAAGAACACTTTCAAATTTTTTATGGGGTTCGTCGGTGGAGAATAAAAAAAGGAAGTGGATTTCTTGGGCTAAAATTTGTTTGCTGGTGGAAGAGGGTGAGTTGGGCATTCGGGATTTGCATGAGGTACAAGCTTCTTTGCTTATGAAATTTGCATGGAAGATTATTAATGATGATAAGTCGATGTGGTCGAATTTTTTTACGTCCAAATATATTGGAAACACTCATATTTCTGATGTGAGGTATTGTAGGACTAAGTCTCGATTTTGGAGAGGGGTTTTGAAAATCTTGCCTTTGGTTTTATAGAATTCAAGATGGGTTATTCGGGCAGGACTTGTTAATTTTTGGAAGGACAATTGGTTAGGTGAAAGGTTGTTAATTGCTACTATACCTATTGCTAGGCATTTGGTGTTGCAAGTAAAGGAGGTACTTACGGAAGCAGGGCCGATGGAACATGTGTTGCGGGATCTTGTTCTGAATGAGGTTCTTGACAATATTATTGCTGCGGCTATAAAGATTAAATCGGGAAGGGATGTTTGTGTTTGGTAGCTCACGGTCAATGGCTAGTTTAGTACCTAGTCTGCCTGGCAACTAGTGTGACGTCAAGGTGAGATATACCCATGGAAAAGATGGTTATGGAAAAAGTGGATTCCAAAGAAGATAGCTTTCGTTATCTGGCGGGCTCAGAAGAAGGCTATTCCGGTGGATGGCCTTTCACAATGTAGATTTTGAAATTTGCAAAAAGAATAAGCCTTTGAACTTGTGATCTTCCTCCCCTTTTATAGAAAATCTCTCACTCTCTCATTGGTGGTTGAAAACCATTGCATGTAAGACAAGTGGCAAGGTTCCTTCTTCCTCCTTTCACCTTGGCCGAGACACCCCTTGGAGTTCCCCATGTAGATTGCATTGGAAAGGTGCACTTTTGGAGTTGGCGTGTGGGCTCTCTTCCTTTGGGCTGAACCCTCTAGACTTCCCTTTATGCCCTTCCTTTCTTCAACTAAATGGGTGTTTCTTCTAAGGGTAAGAAAGTAAAACATCATATGACTCTCCATTTTCCCAAACAAGCAATCCTTTGCATGGATGACAAGTGGCAAAAAGGCTCATGCCATGCTTCTTTTCCCAAGATAACCTCATTGGAATTCACAATGGGACAAGACAAAGGTCTAGCCAAAAACCCTTTGGTCTCCTCTAAGTTCCTATTGTCTCTTGAATCATTTAAAAGGTTTCTTTCACAATGATAAGTGGCAATTTCTCCAAGATAGGTGTGTAAGCCTTCCTTTTGGCATTTCTCCTACACTTTTCTCTCACCCTTAACCCATTATCCAGTCTAGGTTCATCATACCTTATTTACATGCCACATGGCACTTGTGACTATAATTCTGGGCCAAGGGCCTAAAGCCAATGGGCCTAAGTTTCTAAACAAGGCCAATCTCACTCAGCATTCTTGATGGGAACCAAGATGGAGCTAGTTTTAAAGATCCTTTGCAAGTTCCATATGGGCATATTACAAGATCAAGATTTAAGAAGATCAAGGAAGCAGGGCAAGGATAGATGCAATCCACTTGGGACGAGTCAAGCAAGAGCCCAACATTCAAAATGGGCTTGAAGGATGAAAATCCAATTTTGAATCATTCGATACAAGCTATGGAAGAGGACAATAACATGACTTAAAGGCCTTGGGCACTTGAAAGCTTTCAAATTGTTTAAATCATTTAAAAAACTTATTTTATTTGTTTAGAATAATTGGGTTTTAGATGTTTGCCTCACATATGTCTTATTTTTATGAACTAAGATTTTTGGGAAGGCCTTGTATTTTGGCCAAGGGTTTATTTGGAAAGTTGCATTTTAGGAACTAGGGTTTTGATGAAAGGTACTGTAGCGATACTGTAGCCACGGTACTGTTCACGCCGCACTATTCATCCAGGGCTATTTTAGGAAGAAAGGAGTTTATTTTGGGCTAGGGTTTCAATTAAGTTTTGCTTTAACAACACTTTGTAGCCTCATTTTAAAAGGTTTATGAAATTTGATGAATTTATTCATTGTGAGTTGAGGTTTACTCATCTTGTTCTTAATTGAACTTTTGAACTTATAAAAAGCAAATCACAACCTTTGTGGCGTTCCTCCCTGTAATCTGGGTTCTTGAGATGGGTTCTTCAATGGGTCTAGATTTTAATATAATCTAGGTTCTTAAAATGAGTTCTCATCGGGTCTAGATTCTCCATCCATTGACTTGAGTTTGGCTTTCTTGGGTAAGTTTTCAAATTGATTGTGGGTTCAAGGGATTTCTTTCCCACGGGTTCATATCAATTCTAAGGCTAATTCTCCCTTGGGCTCAAATTACCCTTCAAAAATTACAATGCTTTCTAAAAAAAATAACTAAGGCTACCAAAGAAGTCACATTCTATGTGCATGGAAGCAATTAGATGAATCTTCAAAATCCATACATATTATTAAACATGTTCAATAATTACCAAACCTTTAAAAAAAAACCGCCAAAACTAGCTAGCTAGATCAGAATAGTTCCTAGCTAGCTCAACCTAAACATCCAGTAATTAAGTTCCTAGCTAGCTTTAACAAAAGATAATTAATTACTCACGGCGTCCTAGCAGGATCATCAGGAAGATTCACGGATGGATTTGGATCGATTTCTAGCAGCGTTCAAAATATCCTCTAGGTATCCATTCGATTCATCATGTGGAACATACTGATTACCAGACATATAGGCATTCTGATCTCTGGAATTATTATACATCCAACTTCCAGTTGGTTGAACCACCTGAACAAGAGGAAGTGATTCATAGCTGGACTGGAGATTGTCATGGAAAATAATTGTACTGGGAGCAGCATTAATATTATGGTATTGATGATAAGCAGATTCTCGCTGGAACCCATTTTGGAAGGTTGGCATCTGAAAATTATTCCATCCTCCCATAACTTGCAGTACTTCAACCTCAGCAATGGCGGCACCATCAAAACCTGAAAAATTGATCTGATCTATATGCTCATCCCCCTCATCACGATTTACAAGTTTTGTAAGGGAGAATTTAATAGGCTGTTTCTTGCGAATCCTACAAAGAACCCAATCATCCAACTGCATAATGCAAGATTTAGTGCTGAGGGTTAGTTTAAGAATAATAGAAGACTCTTAAAACACAGTACAATGGTGTTGAAAAAAGGATCACAAAACTGCTTATGATCATAGTTTTTTTATCATATTAATGGTTTAGTGATAAAATGAAAGGATGAAAAACAGATCATACATACACTCATGCTGCCTTTTGAGCCCTTTTTGCTTGGAGGTGGATCCTTGACTGTATATTCATGCATAATCCAGTTAGTCTTCTTACCCATTGGAGGTCTTTCCCTATAAAATACCAATGCCTTCTTATACCAACTATGGTTCCATTGGATTTGATTTCCCTGTCAGCTCTTGTGGCCTTCCAATATCCATTATGAGCAGCCCGATTTGGCCAGCTTCCATTTGGATACTTTCATTCTCTTGGGGTGAAAATGTACAGTTCAGCTGACTCTGCTCCTCCATATCCCTTGTAGTATTCTTGTAATGGAAGGAAAATGTTAATTTCATACTAAAGTTATATAAAAAAAAAAAAGAATAATAATAAACCTGAAAAAAGGAAGAGCTAGCTAGCCTTAATTCTTCTTATGTTTATTGCTTTGATCCTCTGCTTTTGAATGTTTCAACGGGAAACAAACACTGATGACTGCATGCATATCGTACAGATACATTGATTTGCATACAAACACTCATGTACCATCGATGTGGATGATTATTGAATCAAAATCTCATTGATCTTGTTTCTAAATGTATATGTACTTAATATCATGGATTTCATTATAAAACTTTGAATATTGCAGAATTACACATTCAGTCAAACGAAATGAAGCACTATCCAACACTATGAATCAAAGGACATATTCAGCAAGTTCACCGACCTGTTTTCTTTAATCGCATTTATTCCTAATTATACCAATGCAAGGAAAAAGAAAAACAGCACATCAAGAAAACGTATTTGCACAATATCTGATATGCCATGATTCTCTCGTTCAGATTAAAAATTATTAGCAAGAAAGAAACTTTATATCATGTGACGTTATGCTCAAAATATCCAGTCAACAGCTCAAACCATGGAAGAATACCAAGAAAGAAACAGGATGTTTGAACAAGACCAGTACTACCTGCAAGAAAATCTAGGTCATATGCATATAGGTTAACCTCCGCAATCTTGTTCATTGGCAGGGGCTGGTTATGTATTTTCTTATTCAGGTAAAAAATGATGAGCTCTTCGTCTGTTGGGGAGAATCTGTACCCGGGAGGGAATCCAAAAACATCTTGAATCTTGTTGTTACTGTTGAAATCGTTTGGCTCATTTTCAATATCTGCAGAAAACCCTTTATCAGTAGTAGCTGCAATATTATTCATTGTCAATGAACCATCGTTGCTTTCTGGTGTAGTACTATCTGGTGTAGTACTGTTGAGGGCTAATTAGGGTTGCTCTCTAGCATTATTGGCGAATGATTGAGTGGTAACAGCAGCCATGATAATCCTTTTACGTTCCTTGCCAATCTCAACCCTCATAGTAGGATTCTTAGCCGAAGCAGAAGTTTCCGGAGACATCAAAAAATCTAAACTTGTATGACTTATAATGAGGAGTAATCTGTGAGTTTCAGTAGGACTCTATCCCCTTATTTGTGTTTGAGTTGGATCTTATTTATAAAATCACGTTTTGGCCCTCATTCCCGTTCCCACAATTACGATATTGTCCTCCAATTCATTGTTAGAAAATATATAATTAAATTTTCTGTTATTCTAACATTCATTAGAATATAATAATAAGAAGACTGCAATATTCATCTATTAGAAATAATCTCCATTGAAGATTTTTGTTTACTGAACTTTTGTAGAACAAATTAGTAACAACTTAGGATTTTTTATATTTCTTTTTAAATTTAAAAATAAAAGTATTTTTCGCATACAATATTATTTGAAAAAATAACAATTATCTTCATATTATATTTGGTAGCAATTCATAAAAATAAATCATAGTCAATGGACTGATAATATTTTCATTTTACAAAATGCAATTATTATTTTAAGGTTCCAATTTATGGATCAGTTTATAATTGGTCTTTAATTTTTCATATTCACTATTTTTTTTTTTTTGTGATAACGCATATCATATTGAGAAATGATATTTGCAGTCGTGGAGTACAAAAGCGCCACGCAATCTCTTTCAAAAAAGTGAGTAAATACAAGAGACAGATAAAAGAATTAAATTTTTTAAGAAAGTGCTACATGTCCCAATAAAGGGTCCTGATGGCGAGTCTCGACAAAATTGTTTTAATTTATTTTTTACTTAATGATTAAGAAAGTATTTTTTATTGATGTTATGAATTTTTTTTAAAATATTTAAGAGTATAAAAATGTATGAAAAAAAAAAACCATTTGGCCTTATCGGTGACTATGGGTGTAATCGGTTTAGTCCGGTCCGGTTTTGGACAAAATTTAAGACCAAATCGGTATCATCAGTTTTGCATTTTCAAAAACTAATTACGCATCAGTCAACCTCCTAAACCGGTATCTTCGATTTTTACCCGTTCTGGTCCAGTTTGGTCCAATTTTTCAGTTTTAATAAAATGCAAATTTGTTAAGCCATAAAATGTTGTTAATATGTATATTTTATGTTTAAAGCGTATGATCAAATAAATTTTTATGTTTAAGATTAAAATTTTATGCTATAAATTATAACAACATTATTTTATATATAATTATAATTTGTATTATTATATATATTATACATAAAAATTATATATAATATAAAAAATTAATTTAAAAGATACAAAATAGCACCGGTCCTGTTTAGTCCTAAAAAATATAGAACCGGAACCGGCCGGTTTTGGAACTAAGAGAACCGGTTCCACCGATTCGAACCTATCAAGTCTGATTTTTCGGTTAAATTTTACACCCATATCGGTGACTTCTTTCCTAAGGGTGTAGCACAACTCATTTTTTTAACAAAAAATCTCCACCACTTCCTACTATTCACACCACTCGCCACACTCCACATTTTTTTTAATTTTTTTAAATTTTAATTTTATCAAATATTTATTATATTAATAATGAATAGAAAATTTGAAATAGTTTTAAAAGAATAAATTCAAAAAAAAATTTAAAACAAATATTAAAAAATTTAAAAAAAATATGGAGTGTGGTGGAGGTTGTGTAGCAAACCTCTTTTTTTAATAGTGGATCTCCATCTTTTTCGAAAAGATTGCGCACCACTTGCGTACTCTATGACTGTATCTAGCATTATTCAATATAATAAATTTTTAAAATTATTATTAAAAGAATTAATAACACTTTTTATACTTTAAAACATTATTTTGACAAGAACATGCTTTTATTTTCTAAGATCGAGATTGCAATTAAAATTTTGAAAAGAATAATATTATAATATTTCAGTTCCAAAATTAAAATAATATTTTTAAATTTAAAGAATAATATTTTATTACTTAGGATGTTGTTTCATATTATTTCTCATAATAATGAATGATCATATTGAATACATTTTTAAATTAATATTATTTTCATTTAGAAAACATTATACTTTTTAAAATTTCCAATTAATACTCTATTTTTATATTTTATCATTCCAATTCCAATTATATCCATTTAGTTTTTTAAAACAATTAACAATTATTTTATTTGAAATTATTTTCTTTTATAAGAACATCATCATCATCATCATCATGTCTAATAGGTCTTATAACGGGTGGAGCAATACATGTCCTGTTATGACTTCAATATAAACTTAAATTCGAAACATTTGGTTTGTTATGGGTTCAATCATTCTAAATTTTCTGTTTCGTTCATTTTTTTCAAATATAATTATAATGGTTTGTATAATTTGTTGTATAGATTTAGGATTAATTTTACATTTATCTACTTGTTGTTTTAATTGATGCAAGGGGATCTGGATTTGATTATGGAGGTTTGCTACACAATCTTCATTACACTTTACACTCTACACTCTATTTTTTTTAATTTTTTAATATATTTTTAAAAATTTTTTTGAGTTTATTACTTTTAAACTATTTTAAATTTATTATTTATTATTCATATAATAAATATTAGATAAAAAAATTAAAAAAATTAAAAAAATTGTAAAATGTAGAATATGGTGTAAATAATAGAAAATTGTGAAGATTTTTTTATTGATGATGTTCAGTTGGCAAATTCGACGTTAATAGCAGCTCTGGACTATCTAGAGAAGGCATATCAGTGCAAATCCAGTGAAAAAAGGTGAAAATATCTTGCATTGAGTGCCATGTCATTGATCCCTTTTGTAGTCAGAACAACAATGGCTTCCCCCGCCTTCAACAGTTATTCAAAGGGTAAAGCTAGGAGCCGGACGGGTGAAAATGGTAGGTTTATACCATTCAATAAACACATGACACGTATGATTTGATAGTGAAAGAAAAATAAATTTGATTATAGACAATTAAGGATGGGTTTGGATGTTGAAGTGAGTTGAGTTGAATTGAATTGAGTTGAGATGATAAAATATTATTAGAATATTATTTTTTAATATTAAAATTGTTTTAAAATTTGAAAAAGTTAAATTATTTATTATATTTTATATTAAAATTTGAAAAATATGTAATGATGAGTTGGGATGAATTGTTTAACTTTCAGACCCTGCCCTACCCATTTTTTGTTTCTCCACCGCAGTCGCCTCTCTCTCTCTCTCTCTCTCAGCTTGAACTCTCTTTCTCACTGCACAGGTGCACAGATGCACAGGTGCTCTCCCTCTCCCCTCAATCGATCTCCCTTTTAATTTGGTTTCGAATTTTGATATTCAACTTTTGCTCAAATACCAGCTCCTTCCCTGGTAAGTTTTGGACGAAAAGGAGGTCACGGGCTCAAGATGAACTGTGTGCATGTTAAATTCAATAATAAAAAAAGTGTTCAGGGGTTTCGTTGTTAATGAAATTACTTAATAGTTGTTGTTTATATATTTTTGATGAAATGGAAAGGGCTTTTAGGATTTTTATAAATTCTTTGCACATTAGTTCTTCCTTTTGTTTCTTCCCAGTTCTGAATCAGAAACACCCTCCATTATTATCGTGAGCAAGCGATGCATATACAAATTTTCTCTAAAAGAAAATAAATAATAATTTCCATTTTCGAACATTAAATTAAAGTGCTATTGAACATTTTGAGCATTTTCAGTATAGAAAGTGCTATTGAACGAACGTGTTGTTTGGGTTGTGTTTTCCTTTTTTTTATTTCTGGCCGATTGGAACTTCAGGGGAGCAAGGTTAGAGCATTGGCATTGGATTAGCCAAATACCTTTTCATCTTCAAATTTAGCCAATATCATCCATATTTGCTCCACATTGAATTAGTTAAATTGTTTTCATCCAAACTATGAGTAATAGTAAATCTATTCTTCTTTTCAAATATGAAAAGAACTATAGAAAGTCTAAAAGTACTTTTTAAGATTATTATATTATAAATATGATATTTTTATTCATATAAGATTTTATCATCTATATTTATATGAGATTATTATATTATAAATTGTTGGATTGTGAAAATGAAAATGAATATGATTATTGGAGGTTATTGAAGATTATGAAAATAAAATAAAAATTAATTAATAAAATATAATTAATAAAAAATAATAATATTTTATTATTATAGAGAATAGAATGACTAATCCAATGTAGACTTCAAGTTTTGAATGATTAGCTAAAAGTGAAAAAGCTACATATTAGTCAAAATTTGAAGAATAAAATAGCCAATCCAATGCTAATACTCTTAGGCGTTTGTCGAGATATTGTAGATTGGGGGAGGGAGAGGGAGAAGAAATCGGTGCTGCGAGAGAAAGGGGAAGAGGAATCATTGCTGATGAGTGTGGAAAGGTTTTCCTGCATGCAGGTGTAGAAAAGGATTTTTTGCAACTCCTACGTGGCAAAGTTTTGTTGGTTGGTGTAAAAATATAAAATGCACCCGTCCGGCTTGAGGTTTTCTCTTTTTCAATTCGTTCTTTTGTCATATTGACTTCTTTGTTAACACACATGTAACATCAGTGCCACATAAGCAAAATCATAGACAAGCATTTAACGTTTTCATCTTGATAACCATAAATAATCATCAGCGAGTAAAGTTAACTTAAGCTGCTCGATGTAATTTTTCTTTTACGGTGTTTTATTTGTGCTGAAGAAGTCCTAGAATTAATGAATTTGTTATGGTTCTGATTGTGGGTTGTTGAAATGAGAATGTAAATTGAAAGAGCAGAGTTTGTAATGCTGAAACTATGGGAATTTCATTGATAGAAATGGAAATACAGAGGATTGATTTGAGGTAAACCCTAACCTCCAAATAGGATGGGTTCATATAGATTTATCGGTGATCTCTCATCTTTCTTTGATTTCCCTTTTAGAGAGCAAAAACTAACAAAATAAACAAATGAGAGAGCAATACGTGCCACTGAGCATAATAGAAAGTAAAACGGAATTGATACACTAGTATTCTAACTGTGGAAAATGCTACTACGACCGAAAAAATGGACCGAGAGAGTAGGCCAAATTGTGCAAATCTAATTTTTTTCTTTTTTATTTCAACCATTTTTTATGTATCTTTAAATATTTTTAAAAAAATAAAAACTATCAATTCATTAATAATCGCTTCCTTAATCTTTTAAGTAAAAAAAATATAGAATCAATTAAGATTGTCGGTTTATTTTTTCAGTTCAAAAAGCATTTTTCTTCTTATTACTCCTTAAACGCAGCGTTTTTATTAAACAAAAGAGGCCCTTTTCTCACTGTAGGCTTCAAGACCATGAAACTACGCCCTCAAGTTAAATTGTTATGATGTCTGGGTGAAATGAAGAGAATGAGGTCGTTTAAGGAAAGGGCCATCAACAGCTTGGAACACAGCTTCTTGGGCTTATGGGCACAGTTTCATGGGCTTGAAGGCTATAGGGAGTTTGAAACTAGTACATTCCTTCTCTAGTTCTAAATTAATATATTTTTAAATTAGTGTGTTTGGGAAGAAATAGTTAATTATAAGATATAATATGATTTGACATTTTCTCTCTCTCTCTCTTTCCCTCTCAAAAAGGTAAACTCTCTCTTTGGTAAAAAGCCTTTAGATCTAATTTTCATTGGAGGAGGAGGAGGAGGCCTCTCCTTCCATCCTTTTTCCATCTATCCACTTTGTTTATTAAGGTAGTTCTCTTTTCTTAGTTTATTTTGTTTCTTTCAAGGTTGAAAAATACAGATCTATAGTCTTCTGGCAACTCTCGAGAGACATGCATAAAACAAGAAAACTCCTAGGTAGCAAATCGTTCAGAGGATAGTGGCGGTTTTTTGAAAATCTCTATGCGTGGTCCTCACGCGCCGCTCACAACTGCGCGTGGTCCTCATGTGCCACCCCTTTCGGTAACTTTTCTCGCCACATGTGCTGGATCACTGGAATTGCCACCATAAGATCTTTTAGATATGACTTTTGTGGCTAAAAAAAGACAAAGCGTGTTGCCTTCATGCGCCGTCACAGGTTTCAAAGTCTACTAGAATTGGTCCGAGCTATAATCCATCCTTTTTCGCATCTATCTAAGTGATTTCCTAATTGTTTAGTTAAAAAAAATCATCTTTTGGCCGTTTGTCTATAAAGGTTGAGTCCTTATTGCTGCCTCTTCGATGCTTGTCTATAGAGAGTATCAGAAGTAGTGAAGATCAGACCAATCACAAAAGGAAATAATGTACTGGTGGAGATCCAAATGCATTAATTGATTTATGAGGTAATGGTTGATAAGGATGAAATAAAACTTTTAAGGATGAAATTTAAATTTCATCCCAAAATATTGACGAAAGTCATTTATTGTTCCATTGATCGATAAAACGTTCGAACGGGATATTTACTGATAAGAAATTTCTTTCTCAATAAATTTTTTGAAGGTATGTAAAATGGTAGTTAGACTCCCCAATAGGAACCGTTTACCGGGATTTTTTGTCATCACGTCGTAGCCACTATTGTCGTCCCACCCCCAAATAACTTTTTGCGGCGATTTTACTCACCATAAAAAGTCCAAAAGAAAGTTTCCAAAAAGTCCCACAACAATGATAAATAATCACGGGAAAAAACTAGTTTTCCCGGTAATTTTTTGGTATCTGAAAAAATGGTCTCTCTTTAATTCATAATACTTTTAAACTAGTAAGGTCCCCCCACCCCCCAAACAAAAAAAAAACCTTTTGTTGCGATTTTTTTGAAGTTATTGCAAATACTTAGTTTTTAAAGTTCTTGCAAAAGGTTTGAATGTTAAAATTTCATATTTTCTAGTATTTATTTACTCAACTTTTAACATTATTTAGATTTTAATGACTAAATCCATTTATCCCAAGAATAGAAGACGTATCTCAATAGGAATAATCTGTTACTTTGCACCAAAAATACTCTCTTGCTATGAAGACGATAAAAATAATAGAAATCTATTCAAAATAGTAGATAAATTTGAAATAAATAATGTGGCCTGATTAGCATAAACCCCTAGCCTAAAAAATAGACGTTTTGGGTTCAAAACCCCCCCCCAAATGTATCAAAATAAATAAATAAATAAATAAATAATGTGCATTTCATGTGTGCTAGTGTGATAGAAAGAGGTTAGTTTTGCCTTTTTATTTAACTTAATTATTATCATCTTTATTCTTAAATAGTATATATTACATTACTCCTATCATTACATACAAAACTGTCTCGATAAGAATAAAAGTAGTGCTACATGTAATTATAATTTTACTTACAAGACTTATTTTGTTAGTTTTCTTTTGAATTTCAAATTTTTTAATTTTTAGCATATCAATAATTGACACGAGGAGAAGTAAGTTTTTCACGCTCTACACTCATCAACTATGCAACCGTCCTTATCTTTGTGACACGCCACACGATATATCGCTTCACCTCAATGAATACACACCACATGTACTCCCTTCACACACGCTACACCACATCACTACAACGGCATACACACCATATGGTGCATCACTCCACCACATGGAGCACACTCCACGCGTACTCCCTTCACACACTATGCCACATTACCATTACATCATACACGCTATATAGTGCATCACTCCACCACATGGAATACACTCCACGTGTACTCCCTTCACATTACGCTATGCCACACAGAGTACACTCCATGTGTATTCTTCTCATTCCACGCTACGCTAGGAGAGTACACTCCATGTGTACTCTTCCCAATCCACACAAAGACACGTCACCATTATGGCACATAACTCATAACCATACTTCACAGCACAGTCCACAACACTTCCCAACTACGCCCAACACTTCACGTACACAACACATCACCACACTACACAACAAACTCCACAAATACTAACAACACAGTTCACAACCTAACCAACAAACAAACATAATAATGAGGATAAGAGAAAGAGAGTTATACCATCGACGAGATAACTTGTGCGTTGCTCGCTATTCAGCATGGCTAGTGGCGTCGGAAGCCACTAGCTTGGGTAGTAGCGGTCACTACCGTGACCTAACGACAAGACTATCTCTGGGATCATATCAAGGATTCTAATGGGTAGATCTGGGCTATGCGAGGGTGACCGACATGGTGGAGAGTGTAATACCCTGCTCTTTCCTTCCTTCTGACGTAAGCAATTACGTCTAATGCGATAGCCTGTCCACTTCTCTCTAATGTCTAAAGAGTCCCGTTATACTTGCCAGACCTCGATGGCGTGTTTTAAAAGATACTATGTAATTTATAAAGTTAGCTTTGTGTTTTGAAGTTATGTGTATTTTAAATGGAAGACCCCATTATTATTTAACTAAGTAATATTTTAAATAACTCAATTATAATATCTTTGAAGAGCTCCAAAAATGTTATAATTGTGGGGAATCATTTTATATAAATGATTCCAGTTATTTAAAATATTACGTGATTTAAATAATGATGAAATCTTTAATTAATTTAATAGTTTTATTCTCTTAAATATGTTAACTAAGACTTCATCATTTTATTAATGATGAAGCATGGTGACCAATATGTGCCTGTTACTGAGTTGGGAGAATCGTTGAGATTGCAAAGGGAGGCTATCCTAGAGGCTATCTGGTCACAAAAGGTAGAGAATGGAGGGGTAGTCAGGGATGTCTGGTTCGTTGCTCCAACAAGTGTAGTATTTGAAAAGTGTATGGAGGAGGTAGGCGTTGTTGAGTACGAGGACATGGAGCATGAGTCGGTGCATAAGGAAAGTGTGCCTCTACCTGAAAAGGTCCTAAAAGTGGCCGATTTGTTAGTGGGGACATCGCCAAAGCATCCGAAAAAATGGTTGAGATGACAGCAGCGGAAGATGAGGAAAGTGACCAAGGCTTGTTGGAAAGCTCTATTCCGAGAAGTACATTACGGTTAGTGGATGCGGCCTTGGAGTTTGAACTGGGTGGTATGGGCGAAATTGATTCGGTTGCTGGGGATGATATACAGCATATGGATTTTTTGGCCAAGGCGGGATCCGAAGGAGAGTTCAAAGAGGAATTGAACGAGATAGCAGCAAAACCGTTTGATTCAAACCTAGATATGCACGTTTCTTTGAAAAAAGTAAAAGGGGTCCGGAAAGAAAAATCGATTGTGGTGTTGGAGCGGCGTACTCCCTCCAAAAAATTTCTCTAAGTTGTTTTGATGTATATTCTCACCTGGAATATTATGGCGATTCGTTCGTAGGCTTCGGCATTCACCCTTTCGTGGTGGCCATTTTAGAACCTTTTTTAAAATCTAATAAGTATTGTAGATGGGCACGTTGGATGAAGATGTCGTTTTTCTTGAATAATGCTGAGGTAGGTGGAAAATTTTGGTTATTCTAGAATACAGATGTGGAATTCGATTTGGTTTCAATGTTGGATCAAGCAATTAGTGGATGGTTTGTTCATGGTAATTGTCAGATGCTAGCAACCTTTGTTTGTGCGAGTTGCTTTCAAAATAAAAGAGTGGAATTATGGGATTTTTTAAAGACTCAAAATGCTTGTGGGTTGCCATGGATTATTGGGGGTGATTTTAATACTATTCAAGATGATAGTAAAAAGTGGGTGGAATTTTAAAGGCTCTTCGGGTGAAGCGAGATTTTAATGAATGTATTCATGCATGTGCTCTGGTGGACCTTCCGTATGAAGGAAATCGATTGTCATGGTGTAATGGGAGATTAGGGGGGAGAAGAATTTGGGCTCGGCTAGATCGTATCCTTGTGAATGTACAGTTTACGAAATGCTTTGGGGATGCTATGGTTTCGTATTTGCCATGAACCTCTTCGGATCATGCGCTGATATTGGTTTAGATCAGTAACGACAGAGCTACTGCAGTTTGTTCATTCAAGTTCCTATGTATGTGGGGCTCTCATGAGGAATTTCTTCCTTTAGTGCAGAAGGTTTGGTATGAACAAGTTGAAAGATGTGCCATGGTGAGAGTCAACAAAAAGTTGAAGAAGTCAAAGCGTGCCTTACGAACATGGAACCGAGAGGTGTTTGGGTGAGTGGAGATTGCGACTAAAAAAGTGGAAGAGTGCATCACTGGGTTAGAAGTCAGTTTGTCCAGTTCCTTTTTAGTTCAGTCATAAATTGACTTGTTAAAGTGTAAACAAGAGCATTTGAAATGGGTAAACAGATAGGAGATATTGGCATGTCAAAAATCACATGTAAAATGGCTTGTTGAAGGTGATGAAAATTCTAGGTTCTTTCAAGCAACTCTACGGCTCAGAAAAAAGAGCAAAAAAATAGATAAACTGGTTCTTGAAAATGGGAACACACTGAAGACGGAGTCAGAGGTTCATGAGGGGGTGATTGTCTTGTTCCAAAATCTACTTACAGGGATGCCTATGGAGAGGAATTTGGAGGAACTGGCACTGTTACAACCAATGGTTTCAATTGATGAAAACACAGCACTGTGTGCGAAACCGACTTCGCATGAAGTCAAGCAAGCCCTTTGGTCTATGCCGGCGGATAGTAGCCAGAGCCTAGATGGTTTTTCTGTTAGTTTTTTCATGATTGCTTGGGATAATGTAAAGGATGATTTGTTGGAAATGGCGAAAGAATTCTTTGAAGGACAACTGCTCTCAACTTTTTTTGGGGCTACGAATTTGGTTCTTATTCCGAAGGTTGCCTTTGAGTTTTGGGCAGTTTCGACCGATCAGCCTATGTTCTATTGTTTATAAAATTATGTCAAATATTATAGTTTTAAGATTGGCGCTGATACCTGATAAAATTATTTCTCTAGAGCGGCGGCATTTATTCCAGGTAGAAGCATATTTGAGAATATATCGTTGGCTCAGGAACTGGTGCATGGCATTAATAGGAAGGTGAGAGGGGATAATATTTTGATGAAAATTGATATGGCCAAAGCTTATGATCGAGTCAACTGGAATTTTCTTCTGGAGGTCATACGTCGGTTGGGCTTTTTAGAAAAGTGGAGATCTCTTATTTATAATGTTGTTTCCTCTCCTTTTTAATCAGTTTGGTTGAATGGGAGTTTCAAAAGTCTTTTCAAGCCATTGCGGGGGCTTCGCAAAGGTGACCCACTCTCTCCTTATTTATTTGTCTTATCGGAGGAGATTCTCTCTTGAATACTTCATAAAACATTTGAGTTTGGTCGGATTAAGCCTTTTCACCCGAGTGGAGGTACTTTGATTTCTAATTTATTTTATGCAAATGATATTCTGATATTTGCTAATGGAGGCAAGTCATCGATTTGGGCTCTTATGGATGTACTTCACAGATATGAGCTGATGTCTAGCCAATTGATTAATCCGAGTAAGTCATCAATATTTTTCTCGTCTTCTATATTGGCAGCCTGGAAGAATGATTTGAAGGGGATTTCAGGCTCTGAGGAACGTAGTTGGCCATGCACGTATTTGGGGGTCCCTTTGGTTGTGTATCGCATGACTATCCGAGTGTTTGATTCTCTCTTGATGAAAATTCAGAAAAAATTGGCAGGGTGGAAGGGCATGCTTATCACTTTTGGAGGTAAAATTATTCTAATCAAGCATGTTTTGAATAATATGCCTATACATATGCTTTCTATCCTGAATTTTCCAAAAGGGGTGATATTGGAGATAAAAAGAACGTTTTCCAAATTTTTATGTGGTTCTTCTGTGGAGAATAAAAAAAGGAAGTGGATTCTTGGGCTAAAATTTGTTTGCCGGTGGAAGAGGGTGGGTTGGGCATTCGGTATTTGCATGAGGTACAAGCTTCTTTGCTTGTGAAATTTGCGTGGAAGATTATTAATGATAAGTCGATGTGGTTGGATTTTTTATGTCCAAATATATTGGAAACTCTCATATTTCTTATGTGAGGTATTGTAGGACTGGGTCTCGATTTTGGAAAGGGGTTTTGGAAATCTTGCCTCTGGTTTTACAGAATTCAAGATGGGTTATTCGGGCAAGTCTTGTTAATTTTTGGAAGGACAATTGGTTAGGTGAAGGCTCGTTAATTGCTACTATACCTATTGTTGGGCATTTGGAGTTGCAGGTAAAGGATGTGTTTACAGAAGCAGGGCCTGTGGAACATGTGTTGCGGGATCTTGTTCCAAATGAGGTTCTCGACAATGTTATTGCTGCGACAATAAAGATTAAATCGAGAAGGGATGTTTGTGTTTGGCAGCCCACGATCAATGGCTAGTTTAGTGGTGCGACGTCAAGGTGAGATATGCCCATGGAAAAGTTGGTTATGGAAAAAGTGGATTCCAAAGAAGATAGCTTTCTTTGTCTGGCAGGATAAGAAGAAGGCTATTCTAGTGGATGACCTTATACAGAAGTTAGGCATTCCAATTGTTTCTAAGTGTGAGTGTTGTGAACACTCACAAATGGAGACACAGGATCCTGTTTTATGTGGGGAGTGGAAGCCCAAACAATATGGCAATTTTTTGCGATCAAATGTAGGATGAGAATTTCACAGATTCGAAACTGGGAAGGTATGATGAGTTTTTGGTGGCAGCGAGCGTCCATGGCTATGCAAGTGGGCTGGCTTTAGCGGGCCCTTCCTAGTGCTATTTCTTAGGCTTTATGGAGAGCTTGATGTGCAGCTAGAATGGAAGGTATGAACTTAAATGTGCCTGGTATTATTCATTCTATTAAATTTTTAATCAGTGATATGTCAAGCAAGATAAAAAAAATTTCGACGCCAAAGCTTCCTTGACCGGGTGAAGTTGAATGTGGATGGCAGTTCTTGTAGGAACCCAAGAAATTCAAGTGGGGGAGGCATTATTCGAAATTCTCAAGGTGGAGTTGTGGCAGGATTTGTTCATTCTTATGGTCATACGACTAATACCATTGCAGAGTGCAGAGCTCTCCTTGAAGGGCTTCGGCTGTGTCGACAACTGGGGTTGAGAGATGTTTTGGTAGAGACAGACTCAATGGTCATAGTTGGATGGTTGGCGTCGGGAGTGTATAAGTATTGGTTTCTTTGAAATTTTTGGGAGGAAATTATAACTATTGTGGGGGAGCTTAATGTTCGATTTCGTCACATTTTTAGAGAGGCAAATATGGCTGCAGATTTTCTGGCTAAACAAGGCATGAGAGGAATTAATTCAGATTTTTTTTATGACTCCTTTTTGCATGGTCCTATTCGGGGCATTATTCTTTTGGATAAGCTTGGTGTTCCTTATATTCGATGTTGATTTAGATTTTTGGGTTATGTGGGATTGGTTGTTGGGTAGTAGAAATCTTCATCCCTGTGGTATGATTTCAGGGACTTTATTTTTTGGATATTCCTCCGCCAAAAGTGAGAGTTTTTTTAATAAAAGTGGGAATGGGTCACTATTGGACATGTGACCTCGGCTCTTGATTAAAAGAAAAATGTAAAATGAGGAAGGTGAATTCAGTTTTGGAAGAGGGAGATGCCACTTGTAGGAAATGATGCTTTTGGTTCCCAACACAATCAAATAATAAGCTATGGGAAGAGGTCATAGGGCTACACACCACTTGGCATCTATGCATGAGCTTGTTTCATGCAAAGGGCTTTTTGAAATGTCTATAAAAGGGGACAAACTGAAAACCCTAAAACCTTTGGCTATTTTATGCTTCTCTTGTGGTCACTACACATTTCCTCCCAAGTTTCTATCATTTTCTCACCATCTAAACACTCTCCACCATACTTTCTTCTCATTCAAATATCACTTGGAAGTTAAGCAAAACTAGGAGATATTTTCAAGAGGAGAGGCTAGAAGGTATGAAGTAACATTTCCCTTACTACACACACGCACAAATTGAAGGGAGAGGAAGATTAGGATTAAACATAATTCATCTAAAACTTATGCTCTAACATCCACACACTTGAGCTAGGTAGATTTAGCTTGTGTTTTGAAAGGTTATTCCACATGAACCACACCTACACTCACATGGTTAGATCAGGGTTTTTCTTCAAGAAATATAATGTAACCCTACTTGTCTTTAAGCTCTAAAACATGGTGTTTTGAGAAAAGAGGGTCATGGCACTAGTGAGTTGTAGCTAGGGTTTTTATTGGAAGGCAAGTTTCGGATTCAAGAGGGAAGGGTCCGAAAACTTGAAGTTTTCTTGAAAATAATAGGGTATAAGAAGCACTACACATGAACACATGGGTTAAGGTTTTCTTAAGCAATGATCCTAACTAGTATTACATGTGATTTTCAGCTTGCTTGCTATAAACACATATTTCAGATTTTTGTAAGTACACCTCTAACTTGTACTTGGATATTTTATGCATATGGCTTGTGAACTTGTTGGTTGATTCGGTTTTGTATTGTTGTTTGTGGCTTTGATGTTCTTCCATGTGTTATGAACTTCTTTTGTTATGAATTTTTTAAAAAAACATGATTAAAATGGTCTAAGGAATATGTGTATGATATGAAAAAGGGAGTAAGAATGTCATGCTAAGGTTCAGTTTGCACAAAGTTTGTTTATACATAAATGGTTGTCACTCAAACATTCTTAGTATGGGACTAAACTCATGAAAATATTGTCCATGACTACAAGGAACCATCCATGTCAAATTCCTTATTAAAAAATGTGCTCAATGCATTAGAAGATTTTAAATTCATAAAAATTGATTGGAATGCATGTTTACTAAGATGAGTGGTTTCGGCCAACCCTATGGATGAAGCATGATCATTGGTGTCTTAAGGTTGAGGTGATATGAATGATGTTTGGTTATGTTAGGGTTTTATATGATTAGGCCCTTACATAATGATGATTGAGATGTATGCCTTTGATTGATATGAATGCCTTCGAATAAGTATAAATGAACATGTTCGTTTGTTTTAATATTTTCAAGCCGTAACACAATGTGTATTGCATGCATGAATGTTTTATGGTTATTATGAAAAAGAATTTCGGCGTCTAATGGTTATGATGATGAAGCATTTTGGCATTTCATGTGTCTCATGAAAGTTCTAAGGTCCATTGCCATGTCACTTGCATTGGGATTGTGAAAACCCTTTCTGAAAGGAAAATAGTGTTTTTAAAAAGTAAAGTTTTATCACGACCCCAAATGTTGAGAAGGGAGAATGTCCTAGTGGAACTTCTCTATCCTCTCGAAGTGTTTAAAATGGAGGGATACTCCTAGATCGATGAAGTACTGTCGGCGGATCTCGAATGGTACCTAAAATAAAAGAATACTGGAGTGGGATCGCACCTAAAGCTAGTGGGTGCACCTACGGTGAAGGCGAAATGCGAGCTGCCGTATATGAATGTCAAGACATAGTCACCTTAGTCAAAGTGGCCAATGGTTGATGCAGTAACTAGCAAGAAACACATGGTCCACAGGGGGCCATGAGGTATCCAATGTTATGTTATAAGTCAAGAAAGACCACGAGTTCATAAGTATGTTAATGAATAAGTATGAAATGATGAAAGCATGTTTATGAAAGCAAAAGTTATGAATTGTCATGCTTTTATACGAAGTCTTTGAAAGGTCAAGTGCATATGTATAAGTTCATGTCCATGCATTCATTGTTAAGTTTGGTATATATGCTTATGATATCTGTTGCAAGTTATTTGTTTACTTACTTAGATTTCTTGAAATCTCACTGTTGTATTCACCCACTATCATTCCTCGCTCGGAATGATAGAAGTTGTGACAGGTTTAGTCAACGCAAATGACGACGCGTAAGTGGACAGTACCTCATCTGGAGAGTATCATGCCTAAGATGGTTATAGGCTCATTCGAGCCCTCCATTTTGGACCATCTCGAGTCGATTGATAAAGCAATTACTAAGATAATTGAAGACATAGAAAAGTTTAAAAGGTCCCATCATAAGGACAAGGACCGGGCTTTAGAGAAGCGAATGAGGCCCAAACCTCACTGAAGATCAAGATAATATCATGGGACCACTTTTGGGAAATGATCTTCTGTTTAGCTTTTGATGTTTTGGTCCCGTGTTTTGGGAGTTCTTTAGAAACTCGTATCAACTATGATGACTCTTTGAATTATACAATAGTATTGGGATCTTATGTTTCAGTACCATGACTAATGTTTCCTTTAAATTGACTTAAGTTGACTTTTTGCTATGATATACTGCATACTGTTAGTTATCAGTAGGTGCATTGCATCTTATTTTTCATGTACGAGGGGCAGGTAACCCTGGTGTTGCATGTCCTAGCGTTTCAGTTTCCGTCAATCCCAAGCGGGGGTTGGGGGTGCCACAGTAACAATCCAAGTGTCGTTCTCTTCTAATGTACTGAGTTCAGTGTTTATGGTATCTTGCCAATGCTTAAACTAGACAGCTTCACTATAGGAGGATGGTTCAAAAAAAAAAGAAGTAGGAAGCAGAAAAAGATTGGTGGGATGGGGAGAGGTGTTTGTAGTTCAAGTGATGGTGGAGTGGGTGAAGAGTTGAAGAGGGTGTGGAAGGATGGGATGTTGCTATCTGACAATAATATTGGTGGAGATAGGCAAGTTGATGTCTATCTCTGCTAGACCTTCAAATGGGAGGGATGGTAGGCAGCTCATAAGATTGGGGTGGAAGAGGAGTTGAATCAAGGGAGGTAGCAGGGAAAGATGTTTCAAGATGGGGTGTTTCAGATTGTGAGATAGATTGTGACATGTAAGTGGGTGAAAATGAGTCATCTGGTAGGGCAGATTGTGACATGGAAGTGGGTGAAAATGTGTTATCTGGTAGTGCAGGAGGGAGTACCAGATTTTGAGAAAATGAAGAATGGATGTCCTTAGAGGATGAGAAGAGGGAATGGAGGTAGGAGATTGGAATGGAAAGACAGATTCATGGAAGATTACATTCCTGGAAATGAATGTGGAATGAGTTTCTATGTCATAAAGCTTATAACCCTTGACATTTGTAGGGTATCCTAGAAAACTATAAGGCCTAGCCTTTGGTCTAAACTTAGTTATGTGATATTTGGTGGTGCTAGCATAACTTAGGCATCCAAAGACTCGAAAGTGAGCATATAAAGGTGGTGATGAAAAAAGCATTTCATAGGGAGATTTATTAGAGAGAAGAGGTGTAGGTATCATGTTGATGATGTATGCAGCTGTTAGAACTGCATTTCCCCAAAATTGAGTAGGCAATGCAGTTTGAAACAGAAGGGCTTGGGCCACATTTAAGAGGTGTTGGTGTTTCCTCTCAACAACACCATTCTATTGAGGGGTATACACACAAGACTTTTGGTGAATGATGCCATGATCTTTATAGAAATTAGCCACATTGAATTCAAGGCCATTGTCAGTCCTTATTTTCTTCACTTTCTTATTGAATTGAGTGTGTATGAGTTGGAAGAATGAATGTAAAATAGATCTTGTATATGATTTTAGTTTCATCAGGAAAACCCAAGTCACTTTAGAAAAATCATCCACAATAGTTAAAAAATAATGAAAACCTTGAAGTGAGGCTTGAGAATATAGCCCCCATATATCACAGTGTATTAGGTCAAAAGGGAATGAACTAGTTGATACACTTGAAGGAAAAGAAATATGCTTTTACTTGGCCAAATGGCAGATTTTATAACGAGATTGATCCTTCGACTTTACATTAGGAACATGAGAATGAATTAAATTCATCCGTTGTGAAGATAAATGTCCTAATTTAAAGTGTCATAGATCAAAAACTTATTATTTGGCTGCTTGATTGACTCGAGTTTGATTGGATCATTGGAGAGAGTTGAAAGAGGATTGATGTTGCTGTCATGAGAACAAGGCAGCAAGTAATACAGGCCAGCATGAACTTTAGTAAGTCCAATCGTCATCCATGAAGAGAGGCCTGAATGTAGCACAAATCACTTAAAAAAATAGGCATGTACCTTGTCTTTGAGTGGGCTTACTAACTGAGATCAAATTGAATGTAAAAGAGGGCACACATAGGACATCGGTCAAGATTAGTGATTATGAAAGTTTGGCAGTGCCTATGTGTGTAACTTGACCCTTTGTACCATTTGGGAGCTGCACAAAGGCTTGTATGCAAGAAGAGGGTTTGTCAAAAAAAGAGGTGGAGCACACCATGTGATCAATGGCTCCTGTGTCCATGATCCATGGTGTGTTATAAACATCAGATTGCTCATATTGGGAAGATGAGCTGTGTTTGCAGTGGTTCATAAAACTGAAATGGGAGTGATTAGCAAGTAATGGAAGAGTGGAGAGGCTGTGTAATTACCTGCTAAGTTTGAGTAGGGTGTGATTGAGGAATTGGTTTCAAAAGTATCTGGTTTAGCAAAAGCTGGAGTAGGCAGTATTGGCTTGGTTTATCCCAAGTTCAGTTGAGGGAATTGAGCATTGACAAGAGCCATGAGATGTTGTGCTTGTGCCTGAGAGAGATTCAATTGAGAGGCACTTGGAGCAGTTGCTTCCTGAGGTGAAGAGGTAACCTATGCAGTAACTTGGTTTGCAGAATATGATGCAGCAGGGTTACTTCTAAACTTGGTTTTAGTAAACTTAAAGTTTGGTGGAATCCTAGTAATTTATAGCAGTTATCCTTCTGTGTCCAACCTTACCACAGTGGTGACAAAGCAGGTCTGATTTTTCCCTTTCCTTTGGAAAATGTTGGTAGGCTAAAAGAGCAGAAGGCTCTAAGATGGGCTAAGTTGTATTCATTGCCTGCCTTTGTCTTTCCTCTTGCAAAATTAGTGAAAGGGTTTTCTCTAATGAAAGTAAGGGACTTAATAAAATGATTTGTCCCCTCACATAATCATAGCTATCATTTAAGCTCATCAAAAACTTAAAGACATAATCTCCTTGTTGGACCTCACCAACAGTTTTTAAGGCATTACAAGTGCACTTTTCACAAGAACAACAAGGAAGTGGTCTATAACTGTGTAATTCTTCCCAAATAGCATTAAGTTGTGTGAAATAATCACTTACAGAGAGATGCCCTTGAACAATGCTACTGAGCTTGTGTTGGAGATGATAAATTCAAGCTTCATCAGGTTGAGGAAATATCTCTTTAAGTTTGTCCCAAACCTATTTCGCTAAGGTTATGAAAGATACATCAGATGCAATATCCTTTGAAATAGAGTTTAGGATCCAAGCAAGTAAGATGTTGTTGCATTTCAGCCATGACACATATGAGAGATCTGACAACTCAAGAGTAGAAATGGTGCCATCTAGGAAGCCTAGCTTGTTTTTTTATTGAAATGGAAAGTAGAAATGATCTACTCCAACATATGTAATTCAAACCAGTTAATAGGGGTGAGACAATGACAGTGTTAGCATTGTCACTATGATGTAGAAAGAATGGACTACTTGGATCCTCAGCAAGGGAAATAGGAGAAGAAGAGGAGGAGGATGTCATGGCTTTGAAAATGAAGTTTGTTTGCAAATTTAAGCAAACACAGCAGGACAACTAGCATGCTTTGATACCATGTTAGAAGTGGAAATAAGAACTTGAAATGAAGCCTCAATATGGAGAAATACTGATTCTCATTCCATTGAATTACAGATACAAGGTTCTACTACTTATATATTTATATATATATATATATATATATATATATATATATATATATATACATTACAGAAAAACAGAAAGAAAGAGGAAGAGTCCTAAAGTTAACTTTTTATCTTCTACTAATTTACAAGTAACCTATTGCAGTCTATTGGTTTAGGCATTGCTTTACATGTCTTTCATTACTTTATTTACTTTTGTGTGCAATCAGTGCAACCTTTGAGAGTGATCTGATGCCCCATGCTTTTCTTCTGTTGCTTTGCTTTTCTGTGCCAGTGCTTTACATCTTTTAGCTACTGCATTGTGCTTTTCATCAACTTGCTTGCTCCATGATATTTTCTGCATGTTATGGTGTGCTTGTTTAGTGTCTTCATATTTCTTTTCCTTGTACTCATCTTTTGTTTTGTGAGATTATAAGGATCATTTTCATGTAAATAATTCAATCTTAAACATGTCATGCTGTAGTCTCTAATGAAAAATTCAAAACACAAACAACCAAGGCATATCATCAATTACATGCTTTTAAACTCATTCCAAAGCATCAAACAACATTAAATCATATACATATGGGCGAAAACAAGCAGCATGGGCTCTAATACCAATGTTAATTTAGGTTAAATCGAATTATCTCAAGGAGCAAAATTCCCACAAGGTCGGATCTTTACTCGTCTTACAGCCCACGTTACTTTGTTCTTTGCCCTTTTACGTCGTTTAGGAGGCTACTAGAGTCTCCTAGAAAATTCAACGCTTTAAGATCAAGAGATCTAGATAGTTTCTCTAGAAAAATGAAAAGAAAGAAAGAGATGAGAGTTTTTATCATTTTCAAGACCTTTTTTTTTTAACACTTAATATACGTACTCTTATTTAAAGAGTCTTCACTCTTGGAAGTTAATTAACTTCTCTAAATTTGTGGAAGTTAAATAACTTCCCTAGAGTTGTGATAGTGGTGGGGAGTTAACAATAACTTCTCCACCCACGTGGACACTACTTGGTCATGGGATTTACCCACTACCAACAAATAGAGATCACCTTGAACAGCAGGAAAACAAGCGCCTTTTCCTGCCTTTACTTTCACCAAATCGGTATGCAACCTTTTAATGAGAAATCGGTAAGCCATTTTCATTGTCAATGCATATGCAAGCAAGATACAGTGGGGGAGTGAAAATAAACACCTACTGCACAAAAACGCCAACTTGACAATCAGCCTAGCTAAGAAGTAATTAACATTGGCAAAAAATGAACTGCTTCAGTTTTATAATGTCTTTAAATATAATTTTAAATGATAGAGAGAGAGAGATGATAGGCTTAGTAAGAAAAGAAGAGTTTTGTGCTTCAGAAATTATGCAGTATGTAGATTCTCCCAACACTGTAGAGTGCAAATTAAAGGAAACTATGTCCGATTCAATCACACCAGTCACACCCAAAACAATAAACACCACACAATAAACAATAAGCATTCATGACCCCTTGTACAGGGCATATCGATAAAAAGATGTGATCATATCTTTTAGAGAACTGTTATAGACATAAAAAGATTATACAAAAGTAAACTCACAAATTATCGTGGTTTCACGTGATGCGTTAGATCTACTTTATATTAAAAATAACTTTACAATCTGACGTATTACATCAAGCTATGTCAGTTTTGTGAATTTACTTTATATAGTCCCTTTATAATTAGGGTATTTCTCTTTTATATATATAGCTAGTATGATGCATTTAAAATTCAGATCATAATAACACCTGCAGTTGTAAGCCTACATGAGATTTGCACACCATCGAGCATCCCCACATGTGTAATACCACATGCTCAACTCACATACTCATCTAACTGCTAAACCTTTTCTTAAAGGTTAATAGGAAAAATGGACTCTGGTGCAGTAATTGGTTGTTTAAATGTTGACAATCTTATTTCAACTGTATTGTTGAGAGCGTTAATAACCTAAATACAAATATAGCAACGACTTTAAGGGGATATCCAACAAAACTCTAGCACATGGGCTCTGGAAAATCAAACAAAAAGTTGGGTTTGAATATACAGTTCAAATGAGATATGAGATGTGATGAGATGTTTTGAATAGTAATTAAATAAAATATTATTAAAATATATTTTTTAGTATTATTTTTATTTTAAAATTTGAAAAAGTTGAATTATTTATTATATTTTTATATAAAAATTTAAAAAAATTGTAATGATTGAAATAAGATGAAATGAAAATATTGTGTATGCAAACGGATAAATAACCCAAAACTTGTAGAATTTTACCATTTCTATCTAATCGATTCTAAGCTTCTTTTTACAATCTCGAACTTTGAACCTTATTTTATATTTATTAGACAATATTTAAATTGAGTCAAATATTTTAAAATAATTCGAGAAGTTTTAAAAGTCTAAAATTATTTTAAATCGAATATTTTAGCATTATTAAATCAAAACTAATTTTAAAGTTAGCCTCCTTAATTTTGAAATCCTAGAAATAAAATCGTTTTTAATAATTTTTTTATCCAAATGATCTTATTCCTCTTATCAACATTTATTAAAATTCATTATTTTGGTTTATGTTAGAAACTATATCAGTTTGAAGTGCGATTTGGTGTTGAGATAATCTCAAATGATTTGAATTGATATGTGAATAGTAATATTTTATGAATTCTATTGAGATGTGTCTGAATGTATGAAATAAGTTGAGATATGTTTAACTTTTTTATGAGAAGTTGAAAAAGTATTAAGTCCCATCAATAATTAGTTTAAGATATGTTAGAATGAGTTTGACATCCAAACATAGCTCTATTTTCAATCCTGATTTATTTTCATTCCTTCTTTCTCTATTATTTCGCTTAGGCCTGCAAACTGACCTGCCCAAACCAGATTTGGTCCCGACTCAACCCTCACAAGTCGGGTTGGGTCAAAATCCTTTTTTTTTATAATGTTTATTTTTTTAATGGGTTTGTTGTTCCTAGCCTAATCTCTAGTCCTTGTTATCGACCCAAGATTTGGAAGTTCACAGCCCAGTCTCAAAAGACATGCTCATTCTCAAAACTTGGCTTCTTGTTCACTTCACAAACAAACCATAAAAATGGGAGATTAATATTAGGGAAAAAAATCCAAATATGGAATATTTTTAGGGAATTACAATAAAGGTAAAACTATTGTTAATGGTCTACTCTTCTACCCTTCTTTCTTCATATTGTAAAGTGGGCGCAAAGCCACTTTTTTGCGCCACACTTCATATCGCCAGGATTCCACCACAACCAACTTCTTGGTGAAAATCCTTATTAGCCATGCATCAGCTCTAACAAAAATGCATTTCAGATTAGAAAATAGTGACGTGAGTGAAGGCTACCAGGAAGGAGACGAGGCAAGCACATGTAGTTCACACACATGTTCAACAATAAATAATAGGAGAGGGTCATGGTAGTATCTTCTTCCAATGGGCCATGCTTTGCCTGAGAGCAGCTCTGTATTTAATAGCAAAATTAAGCAAGCATGTGAGAGAGCCAAGAGTGAGCAAATAGGAGAAAAGCAATATAATGTAATGGACTGCCTATTTTGGACAGATTTCTTAGGATGCATATCACACTAACCAACCTACATTCGTAACGACACTGCAATAACAAGAAGCCCAATTTCCTCCAAGATTTGCAAGAAAAATATGTGTCAGCAAATCCAGATATATTGAGAAAACTCCTTTTAGTCTATGCCAATGTTTATATGATGGTTGTATATATTAATATGACTCTGGATGGAGGCAGAACAATATTAATTCACAACTATAAAACACACGCCTCATTGAATTTACTGAATCGTTTCATAAAATCTTGCAAATTTACCTTTGCAGTTGCTAACCACAGATCTCTATATGTTGAATCTGCTCCTAGATTACTGATTTGACTGATCTTAGAAACCTAAGAGCATTAGTGTCAGTGCACCATAAAATGCCACTAGTTTATTGTTGAACATGTTTGTGAACTACATTTGATAGTGGAATTATAAGTTGAAGAACAACTTATTATAAGTAAAAGAATGAAAATGAAAGTCATACCATCATGCAAACCATAAGCCTTAAGTCACTCCTCATCAACATAAGTAAAACTTGATTTTGGATCAAACTCTTAAAAAACCACATGATGATTATTAAATGATATAAAAATAAACATTAAATATGAATTTTTTTAATAAATATGTAAATAAGTTCATTACTCAATTCTTCCTCAAAACTTTCAACATTATCCAAGGAGGCATGAAAATCGATGGGTATTGGATCTTTTAACCAATTTTGAGTACAAACCAGTGCCTCAAATGTTCTTGAAGATAATTAACAACGAAATGGGTCAAGCACACGACCCCCTACACTGAAGGCTGGCTCAAAAGAAACAATGGAAACGAGAATGGCCATCACATCCCATGCAACTCTCACCAAAAAAGAATACTTTATTTCATTTATCTTCCACCAATCCAAAATATCAAAACTTAGAACTCGTGCCTCACAACCATGTTCCAAGTATTGATCGATATTTGAATTGTCCCTCAAATTAGATTCAATAATTTATTGCTCATACTCAACCCAAAAATTCTGTTGAGAATCAGAATCAATCATACTAGTATCAACCAAGAAATGAAGGTTAGAGTATAAAATCCCACTTGAACTCCCATACATAACACTATACTCTATGTACATGTCAAACATCAATTGTTTCACTTTTACAATAATTTCTTCGACCAAATCGCCACCATATATTTTTTTGAACCAAATATGTAAAAGACTAAATTTTCATCTTGGATCAAGAACAACATCAATGAATATCATCAAGTTAGTCTTTTCAATTGATCCCCAATATTTTTCATACTTACTCTTCATGCTCACAGCCATACATCTCAACACTAGACCATTACCTTGACTAATTTTTTTTAAATGTGATTGGATGCCACAAAACTCCAAGAAATATGCATTAGATGTGACATACAAAGAGCCAAAAAGTTTCACAGTAGCATCATAAAAAATCTTCAAAACTTTTACCATTACTCTAACTTCTCACCCAATCACTAAAGTTTGGGGGGCTCAAGCTCACACTACGACAATAGCAAGAAAAATAATCATCATCATTCTCCAATTGCAAAAATGACTTTTCAAATGTTTCTACTACTCCTAGCATGAGATAAGTGGAGTTCCATCTGGTGGGAACATCAAGGCATACCAATTTTGAACAACTGATTTTCTCATTCTCTATACACTGTTTGAATTTTTTTCATTCTTGCTAGAAAAAATCTAACATACATAAACACATTACGCACCCTTGTGATTGAATTATCACAATCTTTTAACCCATCATTCACAATAAGGTTCATATTATGGGTGCAACACCTTATGTGTATATTTCTCCTCCAACAAATGACCTCCCCCAAACCTTTTTAAATAATCGATGGTAACATCATTTGAGGAAGTATTGTCAATCGTAACAGTCAAAATCTTGTCAATTCTCCAATCCTGTAGACATGACTCTATATGCTTTCCAATAATGTCTCCTTTGTGATTAGGAATCATACAAAAGTTTATATATATATATATATATATATATATATATATTTGTGTAATTTCCATCCATAGTCAATAAAGTGTGTAGCAAGACACATAATTTAAGTTATTAATGGACATCCAAGTGTCATGGTTAAACTAACTTGCCCAATTGCCTTAAATATTTTCCTCAACTTCTCATTCTCCTTTTTAAATAGTTTAATACAGTTTCTCATTGCAGTGGTTCGAGATGGCATTTGAAAATTTGGTTCTAGTGATCTACATACCTTTCTAAATTCCTGGGCTTTCACTACCCTAAACGAAACCTCATCACAAATTATCATTTATGCAATTGCCATTCGTACATGTTTTGAATCAAACTTATGTGCAGTTTCCATGCCACTCAAATCATTATCTCCCTCATTCCTCATAGTTTGTTGATCCATGAGTCCGATTCTATTAGGGTATTTCCTACAAACACTGACATGATGCAACCTATTTGATGTATGATGGTTTTCAGGTGACAAGAATAAGTCTTGTGACAGTAATTAAGCCCCGCTTTTGCGTCACTTACCAAACATCTATATACTTTTTTGTCAGGGTTCCCACACCTTTGAGGGGTCCTTACTTGCCTTCCTTTTGGGAGGGAGCTTGCATCATTTCTTAAATTTGTAGGAGTGTCACTTCTAAAGAAATCCAATTATGAACTAACATATAATTATCATATATAAGCATGAGAAAATATAAAAATTCAGCAACACTATACCAATAAGATTTCAGCAAATAGATAGGACATGTGCATGCATTATCTAAAATTATATGCCTAGAACCCAACAAATTAAGAATTGATTATGGGATAGAGAATACAATACACATACATAATTCGAGTTTATGCTTAAAGCTTCGAACAAGTAGATTCCAATGCACGCATGTGTGGAAATTTGAACATGCTTCAAAAGGATGTGAAGAGGTAAAAGAGACTTGCTTCCTAGGGTAATAATTAGATTCTAAGTTTTTTATTTTGTGTGTGTGTATGGGTATCTCCACGGCAATGTTACCCCAGCTCCTAATTTATACACAGCTTACTTATTCAAGAAAGCTTATAATATTGTAGGAATGAAATTTAGAGAAATTTTCTGAAGTAATTTGTTTCCTTTCTAACTAAATAGTTGTTAGGAGAAGTAAATTCAGCAGACCATAATACCCAAAATAAGACTTTGTACTAATTACATGTAAATTGTAACAGCCCACCAAAAATTCACTTAATGAATTTCTTTAGACTTTAGGAACCCGCAAGTTTTTTCAAATCAACCAATCTCATAGGTTTCTGTCTATCAATATAATTAGTCTTACTACTCATTATTATGCCAGAAGCATGATTTTATTTATTTGCAGGTACTTTGGAGTGTGAGACTGAGAAATGGTTTGTGCTATGAGAGTCGGATGAATATTTAAGATGTCATGGCGCAATAAAACAAATTTTTGTTTTCTAGACAACAACTGTTAGAGAATGCGTTTTGAATTGTTCAAAGCACTTAGGAGTTGAATTTTGCGGAATGAAGTATTCTGCTAGTTTCATATGAATATTTAGAATTTTATAGTGCAAAGTTATTTTCACCATTTTTGGAGTGAATAGTGACTCCAGTCTAAGCACCATGTGGCACTCAGTTCAGTGTTTTAAAGCTCATAATGTGGAATGTCCAAATTAGGTTAGAGAATTTTAATTTGGAAACTTGGCAAGATCTTAGCCACACTTGGTGAATGGTATTGGATACTTGGTACCAAGAGGAATCATGAGATGGAAATGTGAAGGAAAATTAAGCTTGGTGATCATGCCACCTAAGCCAAACACTATTCCATCCAACCATCCAGTTTGTGCCAAATCAAAAAAGATTTCAACCCTAGTTTAATTACTTAATTAAATCACTTTCACATGATATTAACCACTCAAATCCATGTCATTACATCCTTATTTGTTCTTTTATATCTTGGTAATTTCATTGGACAACGAAAAATTAGATTTTGGCTTATTAGAAACCCAAACACTATTGAAACCCTAAATGATGGCCCATTCGATTAAGAACCATTAAGGAACAAGAAATTTCACCACCAAGGCAAGGCTTATGGAGGAAGTTTCCCATGCCATGAGTGTCCTTTACCTACCCAAGTCTGCCCCAAATAGTGGTTGATGGAAAGGCGAAAAGCCACTTCACCAACCCCCATCACATGGAAGCTTTCTTGGCTAAAAACCATAGGTTGTATATAGCACACGGTTTTCATCACTTTTGACCGACCAACCTCCCATCAAATTGACTTAGCTTGGCCACCATGGGTTCTTTGCTAGATCTAGGTATGTTTTTTTTTGTAGTTTATAGTTAACATGCTAATATATAAGTTTGATGAAGACTAGTTGCACGTTATAAGTCTTTTTTAACAGTTTTGCATAGATATAGAAAAATGGAAGCTAAGAGTATGAAAATAGTTGTAAAAGCATGCTCCACTAGCTTTGGTATTCACAAATGATACTCTTAGGACTTTGATCTCTGTGTTAGAATGTTGTGGATCTAATGGTTTGGTCACAACCGAATCTCATAGTGCTCAGTTTTGGAGAATACGTCATTATAATTTCGGATCATGAACATCTGTCACGTGTCACGATTATCATGTCATGAAGCATAAGAATCAGTCATGAAATATTTTTCAGTCAAGCATGAGACATTTATCAATTAGTTTATACTATGATCAAGGAGTATATGATCTACCTGGTACTACGGTCAAAGCATACATGTTGCTTGGCACTATGGCGAAAGAGTAGAATTTGCCATAATACAAAAAAGATGCTCATGGTGAAGGTGTAGGAGCTACCTAAGTACTCCTATCTCTTAACCAAAATGCAAAGTTTTAGTTACACGATCTAGCATTCCCAAGGTCAATTCATATCCAGTTTCATATTTACTTTCATGTCAGTTTAGTTCATGTCAATTAAGTTCACGTCAGTTTCAGTTTATGTCAGTTTAGTCAATGTCATTTCAAGTTATGTCAACACATGTCATGTTATTTGCCAAGTCATGTCACGTTCATTCATGTTCACATTAGCATTCATGTTATTTTACTATCATGCATGCATTTGTAAACTATTAGTTTAATTTAATTATTAACTTGTTAAGATTTGTAATAAAATCTCATTTAGTAGTCCCAACTACTATCTCCCTCGGAATGGGAGATGAAGTATCAGAATTTGGAAAACCCACGCATGGGAGATTTGGACGAGATCGAATAGAATGTGAAGCACAGAACAAGGAGTTGATGGATTCTATCCCCCCCCCCCCATTTTTGGACATTAGTTGGATATAATAGTTGAGCTACGAGAGTGGCTCAGTGATTTAGCACAATAGTTTTCATTTCCAGACTGTTGTTATGGAGTGTTGTCTCCAATACTCTTTATGTTACAAATCTGTTAGACAATTACTATAACTTTTTGGCTTAGTGAATTTTATGAAACATGTTTATGTTTTTGGATATATTACTTTTGGTACATAGTATTGCGGAAAGGAAAAAAAATATCCATTGCGTATATTGCATATTGTTAAATGCATGCTAGGTGCATTGCATCCTTAATTGTCATGAAAAACTCGAAACTTTTTACAAATCAACCAATCTCGTAGGTTTTAGACTATCAGTATAGTCAGTCATACTACTCACTATGATGCCAAAAATGTGGTCTTTTTTATTTGAGGTATTTATGATTTAATGGCTCAATAAAATAATTTTCTTTTTCTAGACATCAGTTGTTCGAAAACATGTTTTGAATTGTTCGAGGCACTTAGGAGTTGAATTCTGCAAAATGAAGTACGCTCCTAATTTCATGTAAATATTTAAGATTTTATGGTGAAAAATTATTTCACCATTTTTGGAGTGAATAGTAACTCCAGTGTAAGCGCCATGTGGCACTCAGTTCAATACTTTCAAAATCACCGTATGGAATATCCAAATTAAGTTAGAAAAGTTTTATTTAGACACTTGATAAGATCTTAGCCACACTTTGTGGATAGTGAACTACAAATACTTGGAATCCAATTGAAACTCCAAAATCTTGGTGAAAACCGAAACCCTAAATAGGTTCCTCAAACTCCACATGTTTGCCTCAACACCCTAAGTGTGACCAATTGTAGCTTAGTATTTAATCACTTGATTAAATCACTTTCATGCTATTAACAACTCAAATTCATGTCCTGGCATCCTTATTTATTCTTTTATATATTGGTAACTTCATTGGGTCAAGAAAAATTGGATTTAGGCTTGTTAGAAACCCAAACCCCAATCAAATCCCATTGAAACCCCAAATGATGACCCTTTAGGTTAAAGCCCCTTAAGGCCCACAAAATTGCACCACCAAGGAAAAACTTGTGGAGGAAGTTTCCCCCTACCATGATTGTCCTTTACTTACGTAAGTCAGCCGCAAATAGTGGTTGAAAAGAAGGCCAAAAGCCACCACATCACCACTCTTCACATGGAAGCTTCCTAGGCTGAAAACCATGGGTTACATGGTTTTCAACACTTTTGGCTGACCAACCTCCCATAAAATTGACTTAGGCCTCATTTAGTTATACATTTGAGATGAGATGAGAATAAAGTTGAATGAAATATTATTAGAATATAGTTTTTTAATATACTATTGGTTTGGTATTTGAAAAAGTTGAATTAGTTATTGTATTTTGTGTGAGAGTTTGTAAAAGTTGTAATCATTAAATGAGATGAGAAGAGATGAGCTGGTTTGTGTAACCAAACGAGGCCTTGCTTGGCCACGAAGCCAGCCCCTTCTCCTATATAAGCCGTTCATAGCTTGCCCTTCAACATTTGATCACTTTCCATTTACTTTCTTGGAGAGAAATCCAGAAGGACTCTTAGACAGCTTTTCTGGCCTTTCTTGCTCGAATTTTTTGAAGCTCTTATAACTGGATTCTCACAAAGTTCTCTTCACATAAGTTGTTCCTATTTGAGTCTAGTTTCTTTTGGCATATTTTTTGTAGGTTTTCATGGATGTGCGATGGGTAAAAGGTTTGTTTAAGCATGTAGAGGTCATTCTGGGAGATAGTTTCGAGTGTGCGTGTGTATGATATTTTGATATTTTTTATTAAGTTCTTGGCAAGATTTTGGTCTAATATTTTTATGTTTTATAGGTAACATGCTAATGTAAAAATTTAATGAAGATTCATTGCATGTTATAAGTTTTTTATAAGAGTTTCTCATAGATCTAAAAAGTTGGAAACTTGGAGTATGAAAACATTTTCTATTTTGAAAGAGCTTAGGTCTTTTTATTGTGAAAGCATGCACCAATGGCTTTGATATTCACAAAGCTCCGGTTAGGTCTTGTGTGTGAGGCTCATGGATCGATCTATGTTTTTTATGAAATGTTTACCATCTGATCTTAACTTTGATGCTTATATCTACTTTAAGACTTGCATATAAATCATACGATGTTATTTATTGATGATTTACTTCATAGAAGTTTCGGATCTAGTGGTTTGATCACAACCAGATCTCATAGTTCTCGCTTCTGGAGAATACATACAAACCGATTGTGTTGAGTTTGATTTTGTGACTTTTTACAGTTTTTACTTAATTATTCAAAGCATGATAGCCCTTTAGGAATGTTTTATGAACATATTGAGAGTATGATATTGAACTTTTGGAATTTTTGGAGTTGTATTGAAAGAAGATAGACCGTGAATATTAAGGGTTATTCTTTGAGTTCAAATACTTGAAGTTTTACCGTGAAGAAAGTTTGTGATTTTTATGATATAAGTTCGGTGTTTTTTCTAGCATATTATTTAAGTATAGGATGTGATTTTGAATGTTCCATATTTCAATTTTAGCATGAAAGATAGGGTTTGAAAGAATTTCAACAAAAATCAAGAGTTTTAGCATTATCATGTTTCAGCCTATGCTTGGTTCACATAGTTGTGTTATGTTTTAAAATTTTCTAATTAGGTATTTGGATTTAGAGCAAAATTTACATGAGAAATGTAAATTATTGTGAGTTTTGGAGTTAGGATGTGAAATCCTTAAGTTAGAGGTAAAATGGTCATGTTACTTTGATTTAGTATCTTTATGTTTCTAGGTTTATTAGTAAGCAGTTTCTCACATTTAGAAATGTCTCTTTACTGTTCCCATTTATACACGTATTTACTTTCAGGATATTTATGTATGTGTGGTGATAAGAAACCATCATTCACATTTATTATGCTTGTTATAAATATTTTGTTATGCCATGTCATGATTTATTTCCAGTACATGTTTATTTATCATAAGTCATGTTAGGCCATGCCATATTATTTTAGTTATACAATTGCCATGATTATAATGTTATGACATGACATGTTATTTTAGTTTTATGATTACTATAATTATCATGTTATGCCATGCCATATCATTTATAAGCATTGATCATGAACATATGGTCTGTGTCACGATTATCATGTCATGAAGTATAAGAGTCAATCATGAAATATTTTTGAGTCAAGTAGGAAATATTTATCAATTAGTTTATACTACGGTCAAGGAGTATATGATATGCCTAGTATTGTGGTCAAGGTATACGTGTTGCCTGGTACTATAATGAAGGAGTAGAATCTGTCGTAGTACAAAAAGAATACTCATGGTGAAGGCATAGGAGCTACCTGAGTACTCTCATCTCTTAACCAAAATGCATAATTTTAGTTACATGAGCTAGCATGTCCAAGTTCAGTTCATGTCTAGTTTCATGTTCAGTTTCACGTCATGTTTATTTTCATGTCAGTTCAGTTTATGTCGGTTAAGTTCACTTCAATTTCAGTTCATGTCAATTCAAGTTATGTCAGTACATATCAAGTTATTTGCCAAGTCATGTCATGTTCATTCATGTTCACATTAGCATTTGTGTTCTTTTATTGTAATGCATGCATCTATAAACTGTTAGTTTAAGTTATTGTTAACTTGCTGAGATTTATAATAAAATTCACTTGGTAGTCCCAACTACCATTCCCTACCCCCAAAGAATGGTAGATGATATGTTAGAATCTGAAAAACTCACGCATGTGAGATTTGGATGAGGTCGAATAGAATGTGGAGCACATACAAGGAGTTGATGGATTCTATCCCCCCATTTTCTGGACGTCAGTTGGATATCATACTTTAGTTGCGTTAGTGGCTCAGTGATTTAGCACAATAGTTTTCATTTCCAGACTATTGTTATGGAGCGCTGTCTCCAGTACTTTTTCTGTTACAGACTTGTTGGACAAGTGCTATAACTTTTTGGATATCAGCTATCACGTGAATTTTATGAAACATGTTTATGTTTTGGGATATATTACTTCTGGTACATAGTATTGCTCAAAAAAATATCTACTGCGAATATTTGGTATTATTAGATGCATACTAGGTGCATTGCATCCTTAATTGTCATGAACGAGGGCAGATAATCTTGTGTTGCATGTCCTAACACTTCAGAGTCTATCCAATCCCAAGCAAAATCTGGGGGCCTCACATAAACAAAATGTTTTGACATGCCATTCACCCTATAGTATTAATAACTAATGATATATTTTAGGTAAACCAGTAAATGAGTATTAACAAATAGATAAACAAATGGTAAAGCATGTATGTTGGAGAACATGCTTTGATCTTTAATTTATTTTTCTTTTTTTCAAGAATGTGGGGTGGACGATCTTTTGTTTGTGTGTGAGGATGGATGATGCGATGCAAGGGTCTTTGAGTTCTTCATGAGTCAGGTGCAAGTTAAAATAAGGTACTTAGAAAAGAGAAAATGTATTAAAAAAGAAGAAACAAGTTATAATATCTTCAGAGTAGTAGTTATGGGTTCAGATCCTTTCAATCAAGAGCAGCACAACAACGACAAAAACAATAGCGATAACAAGAAAAAATAAGAAGATTCTTAAAAAATAGTAGCAGCAACGAAGATTGGGGCTATCAACACGGATATCAACAGGAGAAAAAGAAGAAGATTCTTAAAAAATAGCTTACCGTGGAAGGTGGATGGAGCTGGACTGCTAGGTGAATGGTGAGCTGCGAAGGAGTAGCTTACTTGGTGGGCTGGAGAAGTCTACACTTGGCTTCTTAGAGGCACGATCGAGGGGAGGGAGAAAGAGAGAGATGAACAGGGGCAAGGGTTTGGAATGGAGAGAAGTGGACAGGCTAGCTATATTGTCCGATAAACAGCGGGTTGGATGATTTCCAACCCAATGTTAAGTTGAAACTGACTTTAACGGGTGGGCCAGATTGGATCTATCAAGTGGGTCGGGCACATGATATTTTTTGCACAAGCCTAATTTCACTTTATTTCCCTAAGATTTATCTTAAAAATCGATCTTAAGAAGGTTTCCCAAGTGTATGGCTAGGATCTATTTGTCCTTCAGCCTAATCTTCATCTTCTCCAACTAACGTTAGACCACACATAATGTAAGTGTATATATTTGTATTTTAGAATATACCTAGAATATTAGATCATATCCTTAATTTCTTGTAATTATGCTAGGTTATAATCTTTCCTTTTAGTTGTATTTCTGATATGAACCTGTGGGAAAATGAATCCCTTGAACCCACAATCAAATTGAAAACTCACCCAATAAAGCCAAACTCAAGTCAATGGATGGAGAATCTAGACCCGATAAGAACCCGTTTCAAGAACCTAGACTATATTAAAATCTAGACATGTTGAAGAACTCGTCTTAAAAATCCAGATTACAATGAGGAACGCCACAAAGTTTGTGATTTACTTTTGATAAGTTCAAAAGTTCAATCAAGAACAAGAAGAGATAAACTCAACTCACAATGAATAAATTTATCAAATTTCATAAACTGATTAAAATGAGGCTACAAAGTATACTTAAGTAAAACCTAATGGAAACCCTAACTCAAAATAAACCTATTTCTTCCAAAAATAGCCCTGGATGAATAGTGTCACGTGAACAGTACTCCGGCTACAGTAATCTCTACAGTTCCTCTCTTCAAAACCCTAGTTCCTAAATTGTAACTTTCCAAATAAGCCCTTGGCCAAAATACAAGACCTTCCCAAGAAACCCTAGTTCATAAAAATAAGACATATGTGGGTCAAATATCTAAAGCCCAATTATTCTAAACTAATAAAATAAGTCATTTAAATGATTTAAACAATTTAAAAGCTTTCAGGTGCCCAAGGCCTTTAAATCATGTTATTGCCCTCTTCTATAGCTTGTATCAAATGATTCAAACTTGGATCTTCATCCTTCAAGCCCATTTTGAATGTTGGGCTCTTGCTTAACGTGTCCCAAATGGATTGTATCTATCCTTGCATTGCTTCCTTGATCTTCTTAGCTCTTGATCTTGTAATATGTCAATATAGAACTTGCAAATGATCTTTAAAACTATGTCCATCTTGGTTCCCATCAATTTCCTTATTTGCTTTGGCCATATTCAGTTATATATAGGCCTCATTTGTATAGTTTGATACTTACAAAAATAAACACTTTTATGATTCTCCAGAATTCTCTCTATTTCAACATGGCATCAGAGCCACCATTCTGAGTTTTTTGTCTGTGCAAGCCGTTCCTCTGGTGTTTCTCTCTTCAACATCAGCAATTGGCTTTCTCTGCACTTGACAGTAGGCTTATCACGAATTTACGTTCGATTTTCACTCAGATTTTTGTCAAATCAGATTATAGAAGGAATCCGAGAATTTTATCGGCATTTCCATGTCAAACGCTTCTCATTCCGTTGCTACACATGCCCCCATGCGCAGCTCTAACATTCTGCTCTTTATCCCCACACGTCACACCTCACTCCTGCAACCCAGCCCATCTAGCCCGTTTCAAGTAAGATCCAATTTTTATTTTTTTTATTTTTATTTTTATTTTTTTGCTTTTGATTTTCGGCCCAATCCATTTCGGCCCAACCCAATCATAGTCTAGGCCCACTTAGGCCAACACATTTGACCGCTAACCTCGACCGTTGACCCAAAAAAAAAACCTCTGGCAATATATCTCACACCTCTCCCAATCTTGACACCATTGTTTGTCCTATTGATAATATTTTAGATAGCTCTAATTATAATATGTGGGCCCAAAATATGGAAGTTTTCTTAGAGGATGAAAATATTGGCACTATTTTTCTGGTGATATTCTTGCACCCAAGCAACAAGACGGTGAGAGTCTTGATGTTTTTGCATGCTGACTTGAAGATTGGCATAGTATTCATTACAAAATCTTGTCTTAATTTATCAATACTTATGTTTCATCTATCCATAGCCTACTTCCCTAGCTTGGTAGTGCTAAAGCTATTTGGAATTTTCTTGCTAAATGATACAGCTACACTCATGATGCTCCGTTGCAATTCCAACTTGAGACTAAGTTTTATCAAATGCGTCAGGAATCAAGTCAGTCCATTGTTGATTTCTATTCTCAAGTTAATAATCTTTGGGAATAGTTGTCTGCTGGAGATCCTCAACTCAAATTTTTTGAAGACATTGAGTTGTTTGCAACCTACCTTGATCGTCTCAAATTTATGAATTTTATGATGCCACTTCATGAGGATTTTGAATCTACTCGAGCATCTCTTTTGCATTGCACACCTTTTCCCTCTCTTGAGATTGCAGTTGTTGAACTTATCTCAGAAGCGAATCGTCATTCAACCATGAAGATGGAAACTTAGGATTCAGTTGTTGTTGCCATCCATAAGACTACCTTTGGGTCTTTTCTGGCCTTGGGCCACTTTCCTTCTCAGTCTTCAAAAACTATCTTCTGCAAATACTGCAAACGTTCTAATCACTTTGTTACGAAATGTCATAAATTGCAGAACAAAAATCAGTCTCGAGCCCCCTTGTTGCAAGTTTTTGTAGTGGCTCTAACTGCTCCTACTCTTGAGTCTGCTACTGAGCCTTCTTCAGTGTCCACTACTCTCATTGCTGCTAACATTGAGGCATTAATTCATCAGGTTTTATCCCGGTCTCTAGTCCTTCACCTCTCCTTGGTTTTTTTATTTTGCATGTTGTAATCACATGACCTCTAATTCTACCATTTTTTTTCAAAAATTTACTTTGTCACCCAATCCTATCATATATACTGCTGATGGTTCTCATTTATCTGTTAGTTACATTGGGTCCATTTCCTCCCATACCTTTTATGTTGACAACACCTATATTGTTCCCAAGTTGTCCTTAAATCTCCTTTCAATTTGTCAACTTTATGAATTAGGTCTTACACTTACCTTTTCTAATGTTGATGTTGATGTGCAGGATCCACAGATGGGTCAACTCATTGGGACAAGCTGTAAGATTTGACGTATGTTCGAGCTCGCTTCTTTGTAGCTTCCATCCCATCTATCTTGCTCCGTTGTTGCTATTGCTATCTCTTCCCAATTATGGCATTCTCATTTGGGTCGTGTCTTTCTACCTCGTGTTCACCTTTTGGCCTCCCAAGGTCACCTAGGTTCTATAGGGTTTGAGTCTTTTGATTGTATCTCCTATCAACTTGGAAAACAAACTCATTTACTTTTTAATATAAGTGAATCTTTTTCGACTGCATCTTTTGCTTTGATTCACTCTGATATTTGGGGTCGTGCACTCACTCCTACTGAGGAGGAATCTTGTTATTTTGTTATCTTTGTTGATAATTATTTTCGTTATACATGGCTATACTTGTTACAGCATAGATCTGAGCTTGTTCGTGTTTACCAAACTTTTCACAAAATGATACAAACTCAATTTTCTTGTACCATTAAATTTTTTCGTTCAGATAACACCATGGAATACAATGACAAAACTCTCCTTGATACTGTAAGAGCTCTTTTACTTTTTGCTTCTTTACCTGAAAAGTTTTGGGCTGAAGCTGCTCTTACCGTTGTGTACACAATCAATCGAGTACCTTCACCTATACTTCATAACAAATCTCCTTATGAGCTTCTCTATGATATGGTTCCTAACTATTCCTTACTTTGAGTTTTTGGTTGTTCCTGTTTTGTTACTCTTCCTCCTCATGAGTAAACCAAACTTGAACCCCATTCTTGGTTATGCTTTTTTCTTGGTTATGGCTTAACTCAAAAAGATTATCGTTGTTATGATCCTATCTCCAAAAGTCTTCGAGTCTCTCTTCATGTGGAGGTTTGGGAACACAAACCAATTACTAGTATATCCACATTCTCTCCTTCCTCCTCTATCCACTCACTCATATTCATTGATCCCTCTATGACTCTATTTTCTGTCTCTTCTGTAGAGATTATGAGCTCCTCAAACAGTTCTTCCACTACTGCACCCAATCCAATTGATGCATTTGATGGACCACCTGCAACACCACCCATTCCTTAGTCTTCTCAACTCCCTGAACCTCGGCGTTCAAGTTGGGTATGTGTTCCTCCTACTCATTTTCATGATTATCATTATTTCTCTATCCTTGCCACCCTCCACGAACCTCACAATTGTCGTGAGGCTCGTACTGACCCTCCTGGCAGCAAGCTATGTCTGATGAATTGAATGCTCTTGTCAAAACACATACTTGGGATCTCGTGGACTTGCCTCCTGGTAAAGCTGCAGTGAGATGCAAGTGGATTTATAAAATCAAGACTCGGGCAAATGGATCAGATGAACGCTACAAAGCTCGACTTGTTGCAAAGGGGTTCACCCTGGAGTATGGGATTGACTATGAGGAGACTTTTTCTCTTGTTGCTAGACTTACCTCTGTCAAATCTTTACTTGCAGTTGCTGCTGTCCGATGTTGGAAATTTTTTCAAATGGATGTTAAAAACACCTTCCTTAATGGTGATCTTATTGAAGAAGTTTATGTGCAACCTCCACCTGACTATGAGCATCCTCTACATAAAGTTTGGTGTCTTCGCCGCGCACTTTATGGGCTCAAATAGACTCCTCAAGCTTGGTTTGAAAATTTTCAGTCAGTGGTTTCTCAACAAGGCTTTCTTTCTAGCCAATACGATTTTGCACTCTTTCTTCACACTACTAGGGCAAGTACTATCCTTCTTCTCTATGTAGACGATATGATTATTACTAGTGATGATATTGCTGGTATTCGAGATTTTCAAACTTTTCTTAGTCAAAATTTTGAGATGAAGGATTTGGGACATCTTAACTACTTCCTCAGCCTTGAAGTTACTTCGAGTCAGGATGGTAATTATCTCACTCAAGCCAAATTAGCCTCTGGTAATTATCTCACTCAAGATAGCCACTAGTCCATTTGAGTATAATACTAAGCTCCTGGCCACTGGTGGTTTCCCACTTGCAGATGCAACACTTTAACGACAGTTAGTTGGCAATCTCATTTATCTTACTGTCACCAGGCTTGGGATTTCATATGTTGTTCATATGGTCAATATGTTGTTCATCTGGTCGGTCAATTTATAAGCACGCCTCGATCTACCCATTTTGCTGCAATTCTTCAAATTTTATGCTACATCAAGGGTTCTCTGTTTCATGGTCTGCACTTCTCATCCCACTCCTCTCTAGAGCTCTAGGCCTATTTTGATGCAAATTAGGCTGGTGATCCTACTGATCGTCGCTCCACCACTAGTTATTGTTTCTTACTTGGTGTTTCTTTGATTTCGTGGCGTAGTAAGAAACAATCCGTTGTTGCCCGTTCTAGCACTAGGCTGAGTATCGTGCCATTACCAATACAACATTTGAACTTTTGTGGTTACGCTAGCTTTTGAAAGATATGGGTGTTCCTCAATCAATAAGTTCTCCCATCTTCACTATGATAATCGTAGTGCCATCCAAATTGTGCACAATGATGTGTTTCACGAGTATACCAAACATATTGAGATTGATTGTCACTTCATCCGCCACCATCTTCAGCATGGTGTCCTCCAGTTACACTCAATTTTTTCTAAAGATAATCTTGCTGACATTTTTACAAAATCACATCCACCTGGTTAGCCTAGTGATCTTGTTTCCAAACTCCAGTTGACTTCGCCAACAACAGTTTGAGGGGGGTGTTAGTGTATATATTTCTATCTTAGATTATACCTAGAATATTAAATCATATCCTTAATTTCCTGTAATTATGCTAGGTTAGAACCTTTCCTTTTAGTTGTATTTCCTTATTTGCTTTGGCCATATTCAACTATATATAGGCCTCCTTTGTATAGTTTGATACACACAAAAATATAGACTTCTATAATTCTCGAGAATTCTCTGTGTTTCAACACATAATACACACACTTTGGATCACTCGGTTAAAACCCAGCCAAGCACCCATCAACACACACACATACACTCTTCAACTCCTATTCCTATTCTTGTTCTTCTTTCCAGCCACGAAACACACCACAATCAACTCTTGATTAGTCCACACACAGCTGCAATACATTAGTCCACACCTCCAGCAACTCTAACACAGCAGCCTCTCTTCATTTCTTTTCTCTTCCCTTTTCTTCACCTAATGTAGCATCTCCATGGCCCTAAGTTAACCGTGGAAGCAAGAAGAGGTTAATAGCTTAGCTTAGATCGGACCAAATAGTAGCGAAATTCGCGACATTAACATCAAAATATTTGGCTATCGGGTAGTTCCAAACCAATTGTCTTTTCTTAGCCTCTTTTCTTTCTATGTTTCCTAGCCCGTGAGCAACCTTTATCTACCTCTTTGAGCTGCCGTGAGCCACAACCAAAACTTTAACCACCAAAAAATGTGGAAATTATTTTAAATCAATTATTGGAATTTGATGATGATGATGGTGATGATGGATGAAATGTGAGCTTGTCGGATGATCATAATTCATATCAATTATGGAATGTACAGTAAACCAATTATTGGTGACACTTGACTCCACTATTCACTATTTATTCATTGTGGCTCACTTATTTATATATGCTCATTGTTTATATTTTCACACAACTTGCATTGGTTCATCCTTTTATATAGATGTCGTGGATTTTTAGAATCATCTCCAAACACATCACTTAACAATGGAGTAACTATATTATCACCGTTAATTATATGATCACGGGGTTGGCTGTGCCGGCCTAGGGATTCTTTTAAAAAATCTAAGCATTTTAACTTTTCTAGTTATTTCGTTTTCAAACACAATATTATAAATATTAGTCTCAGCTTGCATGACTGAGGGGGCACATGCCTAATTTTTATTGATGTCAAAATTTCTATTTGATAGTGACATAAGACGCCATTAAAACTATAAAACATTAAGTAAATGAATTTTTTTTTTTAAATGTAAAATGTCGATATCCACTTAATTAATTTTAAATATATGGAATTTTTAATTTGAGAAATTTAAAAAATAAAAAAACGATAAACTTACAATTATTTTATAATGTTATAAAATAATTATAGAAATATCATTACTCAAAACTTAATATTTACTCAAACTCTATACCAAGTCATGAGCGATAGCGTAGCCAGGCCTCCGAAACATATTGAAATTCCCTTGCCGACTAGGAGGATACCTTGAGATTTCTTTGGGAATTTATTAATTTTCTTAAGAAACTTTTGAAGATAAATTTTATAAAAGCTTTTTTAAAAGTGATCCAGATCTGTTAAAATATGTTTGAATTTATATATTTTCAATGAGGGGTGAAAACAATTTATTAAGAATATTAACAAGAAGAAATTTTTATTAGAGAAAAATAATATTTACGACTTTAGAATATGTAAATTTCACATTCATTTTATAAAAATAGATAAATATAAAATTCACATAAATAAATTAATTTTCTAATTATGGACTCCACTCCTTTTCTCAAGCATTACTCTTACGAAAAAATATAATTCTTTATATCAAGAAAACTAGAGAGAGAATGTTTTTGGTATTTGAGGTTTTTTTTTTCTTTTCGATTTATAAAGATAGAAATTTGTGCAAATACCAAATCAATAAATCTCCCCAACCTCCCAACACTCCACACTCCATTTTTTTTTAAATTTTTTTATTAAATAATTTTTATATGAATAGTAAATAAAAAATTTGAAATATTTTAAAAAAAATAAATTCGAAAAAAATTTTTAAAAAAATATTAAAAAATATGGAGTGTGGATGAATAGAAGGAGGTTGTGTAGCAAAACCCTTATATGAAACTTGTTTATGTGAGACTTTACCTAACATTAATACTTAGTCCCCTTTATCCATCTGACAGCACGATCAAACAATTATAAATAAAGTGCATGTGTCAACACAAGCATCCCTATTCCTCGCCAGTCACTCCTTTAAAATTTAATTAGAAAAAACATAAAAAGAACTTTTAGAAGGCAAAAACTACTCAAAAAAGCCCAAAATATAATAATAAAATATTGACGATAAGACCAAAACGTTATAAAAATATCAAAGACATAATAAAAATGTGATGGAATGGCAAAACTTATTAACAGTCAACAGAACACAACAAACTAAAAATTTTGCAAACAAAAAAAAAAAAATACCAAATATTATGAAACAAGTAATAAATGTGAACCTTCCGAACGGTAAGTTCCCAAACCATCCAAGAAAAGTTTAAATGTGAACCTTCCCATTAGACTACTCAACATAAAAGGCGGAAGACAATAACAAGCAAAACAGAAAATACCTTTTCCAAGGGGGAAAAATAAAAGAGACAAAACAACAACTGCATAGAACTAAAATCCTAACACACAAGTGAATGCCTATAATCCGCAACACCAAGTAAACCATTCGAAAGCATAAAAACTACCAGGGCATGACACCACCACACCAAGAAATTTACATGACTCAGCTTATACTAATTAATTTATTTCACTTCTTCCTGGGACTTCAAAAGTAAAATGAGTCCCACTTTTAATATGGGAACAAAATCTGTTTCAAGAAGTTCGACATCACAAGATGCTGACTCAAGGAACTCCCAACTTGATGATACCTGGGTATCTGTTTTCAAAATTCAACAGCCAATTCCAGAAGAATACACTCAAAGGAACAGGCTAATCTTGACCACCACCTAGAGCAACAGCAGGATTTTGCTACTCACCTCGGTAGATCATAGAAGTTGGCTAATCCATCAGTAGAATGTGCTTAGAGTCAGAACATCAATGCTACAGACCCATCCCCTCCATTAACTTCTTGCCAAGGTTCAATGCCTTGTACAAGCCAAGCCATCCCTCTCAGATCAGAACAGAGTTTCATATATCCAGAATGTTATGCATATGTAATGGCTGAAAGAAATTATTTGCCATATGACTTGAAAAATGATATCACAGGGAAACATATTGCTCATTCACCCTATGGCAGTTATGACAACTTTCAGGACTTTCTTTTTGGTCCGAAGGTGGCCAAAAACTTGATCTTGGATACCCGAATGATATCTCTTGGACATCTTAAAAAAGAATGGGATAAATTCATTAAAGATGAAGCAAATTCCCCACCTCACTCTCAACCCCATTTTTTATGGGAGAACAAAAAAAATGAGCAAGAATTCATTGATTGTAGGGTGCTGAATCCATCAAAATTTGATTACAATTTTTGGCTCAACCCGCATTCCCAGGTTATCTAGAGACTCTTAAACTTGAATGAAGTTGGATAATTAAAAAAGAATGGTCACTGACCTTTGTAAAATTCATTTAATTTCAATTTCAGGTATATGTAAATTATCAAGGTAGTAAAGCACCAAATGATTCAATTGATCATTGTCTGAGAGATGATGAAGGAAAAAAAAAACAAAAAACAAAACAAAAGGCTAACATAAAGCACATGAGGGGGAAAGAATAGATTAGGGTCGAATGCTTGAAACTGGAGCTACTTCCACTGCACAGAAAAGGAGAAAGAAAACATAAAATTTACTGAAATGTTGATTACCTGATATAAATCCAAATTGCACTTCCTGGCTTCACAATACCCAATACAATCACATACAGAGCAGTCGCATCGAACCATTTTCAAGAAAACATCTTCAAAAGAATAAAACACGACTTGCAATATATGATAACCCACAAAAAAGACATGGATGGAATCATAAAAACTTAAAAAAAACCTCAAATTAAAGAAAAAAATATCAAAGTACGTCTTCCAAACCATGTAGGATTCATCAAGTAACCAAAAGATGTTTCCACACTTATTATGATGGATGCAATCATAAATACTTAAGAAAACTTCAAACAAAGAAAATAAAAATATCAAAGAATGTCTTCCAAACCATGTAGAATTCATCATGTAACCAAAAGATGTTTCCATGCCTATTATGATGTCAAGAAGAAAGTAACCAAAAATGCAAAAAAGTTGTCAACACAAGGAAACCATAATGGGGAAAAAAACATTGTTTAGTAACAAACTTAAAATCATGGAGATGGTGTTCTCTGCCTCAAAGTTATGCCAGTATCCCAACACTTTTTAAGAAGATATCAGAACCAATCGTACTACATTTTTTTTTTAAATACGTGAAAGGGTGGAAAGTACTAAAATTGAAAGAAAATACAAGTTTGAGATTCTGGTCTTTATAGTAGGCAAATAATAACTTTTCAGCACAAATTTAAAGACGTCGTTTGCAAGAGTGCCTTGAACTTCAGAAGAATCACCAGAGTCCAAAACTAAATATTTGATGCATCTAGGAGGGGATCTGCACAATGAATACATAAAGCATAAAAACACTAAATTCAAAAACCAACTATTTACAGTGGCAGATGACATAAAATGAAGTACCACAATGACATGATTTAGAATCTATTAATGAACAATGGTTTGATAATAGATGAAATGCAATCATGGGAACAGAGTAATAAAATGAAAGAGTGCAATGAAATGGAGTTAAAGGTGATACCACACAAATCAAACAGAAAAGTTATGTAACATCAAGAATCAATTTTCCAATTCATATCACATAAGGTGAGAAATAAAAAAGAGTTAGATAAGGTGAGAAATACTGGAAAAAAAATAAATAAATAAAGATGGTTTTCTAGATATGCCAAGGACTGATATGGGACCTAGATCGTGAGCCATATCTTTAGTGAGGTATAAATCTAGACAACAATGAAAGAAATCTCATCAATGTGAAAAGACTAAATAGATCCACTTGCAGAGTTAATGCAAGTCATTTTTCAATGCAAGCGTAAAGTAGCGTTAACTGCAGGACACAAATCTCCATACTGGTTGGACAACAAGAAAAGATCAATATATCAATAGTCAAGAAATGATGGGTCAATAGGCCTCTGCAATGTTAAATCATTTTTACCCCCATAAAATGACCTCAAGTGGAAGATCCCTCGCAGATAAAGTCAACCATACCAGAATAAGGAATAATCTGAACACAAGATACAACTAAATTTATGACAAGACCTTAAAGCATGAATAAAATGAGCAAGGCCTTAAGACATCCAAAGGACTCAGAATGCTGACATATATTTGTGCATTATCAGAACTAAGCAAACTAAATGGTAAGTAACCAACTAAACTGACTTGTCATATAGCTAACTAATAATCATAATACAAACATTAATTAGGGTGAGAAACAGAACCAAATATACTATAAATAAAAAACAGGCAAGGCAGCCTTCGGTCTAACTAGCACCAGATTGCTCCATAATACTTATTATTAGGTTTATCATCCCATAAACATTAGGAAAGGCCACATGGACAATGAACAAGTGCTCACATACCTTGCAGAAGAGAATCTATAACACATTCCATCCTTACCCTATACAATCACAGCCCACATATTAAATCAACATGAAGACATGGGTTAACCATTAAGAGGGCCATACCTGAACCTATATGATTGAGTTATCCACATGTATGACTATGTATACAAGAAACCACTATAGGTATTAAGCATTAAGTATCATGTTCAAAAGTCTAATAACATTCTAATAACATTCTAGTTTGCTATGCAGGATTCAAAGAACAATGCCAACTCACCCTTCCATTCTTGGCCAAAACCTGGCGACTTACGAGTTATAAGAAATTTACCAGGCTTGTCCTAAGTGTACAGGTTGAATCAATAAATACCTCCCTCCCTGTATGTGTGACTAGGTAACCATGCAGTGTATAATTACAAGTTATAAAAGCAAGATATAGTGTTTCTAATACTATACGATAACCATATATATTCAATATGCACACTGATTGTAATATGGTTCACATATGATCATAATTGGCCCATCTAGATATGCATCTTTCTAGTATACATCCGGTGTACTTCAAAAAAAAAGAGGATTTTACATGCCAAAAAAGTCATGTTCTCTTGGAGTGTGAATGACTAAAAAAATCCACACAAAAGCCTAAGACTCTTACATTGTTGAATTGAGTTTATAAAAACTAGACTACTTGTCAAAAAAAGAAAGAAAAACCAAACCAAAAACAAAACAAAAGCTGACACATTCAAGGGGGAGGAAACAAATGTCTGGAGGACAAAATTTTGCTTTCTCGGGACTAATTTTTCCTAGAGTCTCCACCACCTCCCCCAAAAATCTCAGCTAGTAAAAGCTCAAGTCATATTCTAGAGGAAACAGAAGGGCAACATATATAAATGCATTCTCCGAGGGGTCCCTTCCCCAAACTAAACAGAACCATCGCTGGGATCAAATATGGTCTAGTTGACCTAGTGTAGCAATGCAAGGAACCTTTCTAACTCATTTATAGCATAAATTAAAGCAAGTATCACAGGGTATTACATTCATGTCGGGGCCATGACTATACTAATTGACATTACTAAAAGTAAAGATTGGATCCAACATCCTAATTAAAGATCTCAAAGGGACCTAGCAAGCACATCCAATAAATTTTGACAGGCAAAAGGCACAATTTACAAAGCTCCAGAAATCATCAAAACTTACTTATTATATTTAGAAAGTCATTAATACAAGAAGAAGTGAATAACATCCAAAGATTCCAAACTGTTGAAGGGGGCTTAATTTTCATGTGCGTTTTAGAATTTCTAAGATGCAATTAAAAATGATTTCAAAAATCTCAAAAAGCTCATTTTATTAAAATACATCTAACGTTCCCAAAGTCAATCTGTTTCAAGGAAATTAAAACAACTTAACCAAGTAGTTATTTTGGAGGAAAAAAAGTTGTTAAACCAGCCCCACAACGTTACGTTTCCATATATGTCATCTACACACCAGATTACCAGCTTAAGCTGTTATAGTCTCTATTTTCACAACCACAAAACCGAAATCCACAATATGTTGTCAACTTAAATAGATAACAAAAATCAAGTAGCACAGGTGAAGGAGAAGAGATTCTACCCAATATACCTGACACTCACCTAATGACCCATGTATGGTGGACCGCTGCCTGGGTGAGGCCTAACAGCACCGCTCTGCCCCATTTGTGGGTTCTGATATCCACCCTGCATCAGCGGCTGGTTCCCATAGCTCCCTCCAGCCTGATTCCCATATCCCGCCGGTGGCCCTGCCTGGTTCACAGGGGCGCCACCGAGACCACCAAGCAGATTACCAAGCCCCAAACCAGCTCCCTGAGTGGCAAGCAATGTAGTCAAGGCCTGACCAAGCACCGGGTTCAGACCCTGTGTTGGATTGAAGCCTACCGCGGGGCCTGACGGTGCCATCAAATGTCCATGGCCGGGACCACTCCCACCGGGCGCGGAATACTTATTCTTCTCCTTTCTAGAATGGTAATGCGATTGGTGATGATGAGGAAAGGGTGCTTGTTGGTGATAATGCTTTGGCTTTGGACCATCAATAGCCTTCTGACAATGCAATGTAAGCCCCTCAAAGGTCTTGTGCGGCTCTTCCAAAGCCTTCTTCGCACTATCTGTGGTCTTGTACACGAAAAGCGCAAAACCCTTAGGCTTCCCAGTCTGCTTATCGAGCCCCAATGGGCCGTCCTCAATCTCCCCATATTGCCTAAAGTATTCCAGTAGCTTATTAGGATCGACCTCGGCCGATACATTGCTCACAAAAATCTTCCGCTGGGTGTACTCCGAGACCGGAGGGGTCACAGGCGGTGGGGCTGGGACGGGTCCGGAGGAGGCCAGTTGGCATGAGGTGGTGCGATTGCCAATCTGCTTCTGAGGCTGTCGGAGGGCCTTGCGGGCCCCGCTGCGGTGCTTGAAAAGGATAAATGCGTAGCCCTTGGATTTGCCGGAGACACGGTCTGTGACAGCCTTGCAATCCTCGATCTCACCGTACCTACCAAAGACGGAGATTAGGTTTTCGGCCGTGGTGTCCCAGCCGAGGCCGTGGACGAAGATCTTGCGGTGGGCCGGATCGGCGTCAGCCAGCTCGCGCACACTTTCGATCAAGTCCGGATGCTTGTTCACTGCCTTTTTGACGAGGGTTAGAAGTTGTTCCTTCGAGAAGGGCTCCAGAAGGTTCTCCACGGGTTCCTCGTCATCGTCTACTTCTTCTTCCTCCTCCACTTCCTCCTCCTCCTCCTCTTCTTCCTTTACCTCGGTTCCATTTTCTGTTACGGGTTGGGTTTCTTTGGAGGCATCTAGGTTTTCGTGCTCTTCTTGCTCTCCTACCTCATCTTTAACTCGTACTTCTTGTTGTTCCTGTTCCTGGGGCTCCTCGTGTTCCTCTTCTTTGGAATCATCAACAGCCATGTCCTCTTGTTGCTCCTGGGGAGCGTCTCCATCCTGGTTTGGCTCTGGCTTGGGCTGGAGTTGTTCCTCTTCAACTGGTACAGGTGCCTCTTGTGACTGTCCTTCTTGCGGTTCGGCTTCGGGGGCTTTGGTGGGCTCGGGGTCAGAAGATCGCAGCTTTCGCTTTTTGGCCATGGCGGAGAAATTAGGGGTTTTCCTTCTTAAAATCTAGGGTTTGAGATGGGAGGGGACAGACCGGAGAGTGTTCACCCTATCGCTAACCCTCGTGTGGATTTTAAAGGGTCGGACTGGGCTGGACTCCTCTACATGCCCATTTCATTATATTGGGCTTGAGACCTTTGAAACTACGCTACATAATACATACACATAACCTGATTTGATTACGCAATTTAAAATAAGATATTTTATTAAAAATTAAATAAAATTTTCTCATAATATTATTTTATATATTATTTTTATTTTAAAATTTGAAAAAATTGAATTATTTATTATATTACGTGTAAAAATTTGATAAAATTATAATAATTATATGAGATAAAATAAAATGAGATAGTTTAGTTTTATGTAACCAAATCAACCCTAAATGATTTTTCTTGTAATTGTTTACTAACAATGTTTCTATTGGAATTAATTAACGCATAGTTTGTTTTCACAATTCCTCTCAACTCATTTTTTCTCATTTAATAATTACAACTTTTTTAAATTCTCACATAAAATAAAATAACAATTCAACTTTTTCAATTTTTTAAAATAAAAATTATATTAAAAAATTATATTCTAATAATATCTTTACATCGTGAAAATACTATTGTGCCTGATAAATCAATGATCTTTCCAGATCTATGAAAGGCTTTCTTATTTCATTTTCATCTCAATTCTCTTCGTGTTGCAGTCACCTTGTTGGGGTGAGAGACCAGTGATGGTAGGTAATACACGGCACTGTTCGACACAATTACAATACAAAACAAGTGAATTTAAATTTTATATTAGATGCAGTAAGATAAAATAAGATAATTTTAAATAAAAATTAAAAATAAAATAAAATATTATTATAATATTATTATTATTTTAAGATTTGAAAAAATTGAATTGTTTATTATATTTTATGTAGAAATTTAAAAAAATTATAATAATAAAATGAGATGAAATAAAACACTCTCACTATCCAAATGAAAAAATGAGTCTAAGTTAAAAGAATTGATCGGATAAAATATGATTAATAAACAAATTAATTGCGAATCAACTCACGAAATTTGCCATCAATTTATATAGCAAAAATAAATTCTATTTTCAAATTCTGTAAATGTTTAGTTTTAAATGTCTTTATATCTTGAACTATTAAACTTTTTTTTAATATGTAATTTTATTTTATAAAAATATTAATTTTCTTATATCTTGTTGGTTTGGATATTCATCATAAAATATTTTGTCATGAACTCAATTGTAATTATGAATATTTTATGTAATTATTTTTGTATTATATATAAAATTATATTAATTGTATTAAAAAAATAAATATACAGAAAAACTCAATCCATTTATATGAAATGAGTTAAAAATGATTAAACAGATTGTACAGATTGTGTTATATTCCCCGCCATTTATATGAATTGTGTTAAAACTTGATTAATCTAACACAATTTAATAAGTCATGTTCAGATTAATCTACATAATTTAAAAGTCATAACTTGACACGACACCAGAACAAACTTCAAACATAACTTGCCACCCCTAAAATGCTCCAACGGAGAGAGTAGACCAACAATAACCACTTTTAACTTCTCAGTTTTTTTCTCCCGGGGCATCAGACGGTGCACGCAGAGAGTGAGTACATGTATGTTTTACAAAATTAGTTTATAATCTATTCCTTTAATTTCACGTGTTTTTAAATTTTTTTAAAGTTATTTTTTTACTTGTATAGTGTTTTAATTTTTAATTTTGTTAATATATAAAACCTGTATCTTTATTTTATTTTATGAGCAATGATAAGTTTAAGGGATATACATGGGTTAAAGTACATGAACTCGTATTGCCACGTCATCTAATGCATAATAAACTTAATTGAAAATTTCTACTTATCATCATTATATCACACATTTATTTTTATTTTTATTTTTTTTAACAAGTATATGGTGTATAAATGATGAGCAGAAGAACTCGTAATAACTTACCACTTTAACGCTCTAATTATTTTACAATGAGTTTAAAATTCCAAAGACAATAATTTTGGAAGCAAGTTCTTAAAAATCTTAATAATAATAATTTTAAAACAAGTTCGAGACACCATTCTAACCACTACTATTAGAGATAATTGGAACAATCATTAAGAAAATTAATTCGACCATTGCATGACTGCCACCAGTCGCTACCTGGAGTGATGGCTAGAGGCCGCTAAAAAAATCCCTAGAGCCAGATTCGATGCCAATGTGGGTGGATTTAAAACTCAGAATGGTCATATTAATGACGTGTTTCGCACACAAGTTACTAGGTTCAATAACCTGCAACACAAGCAAGTTGATGGCTCGGGGTTATGAGCAACCTCTTCTACCTAAGTCAGTTTTCCTCTTTCCTTTTGGGAGAATTTCAGTAAAACAAGGGAGCATAAGCCAATTCTAACCTGAGGTTTGGCTTTTATACCACTAGCCGAAGTAGTCCCTCGTATCTTGTGTAAGAGGCATATGTCTTTCATACGGGACATTACTCTGCTGCTTTTGACGAGATGTTGCCCTCTCACGTCACGTCCTTGCAGCTAGTTGGTGGGAGCGAACTCTGTTGTGCACTTTTGTTAGTGATGGGGGTCACGTCGCATGCACTATTGGTGAAAGGTTGCTTTACTGCAACCCCTACCCGTGCATGTGTCAGCCTTTCGACGACACAACCCTATCATTGCACATATGTGCAGGGTGACATCAGGAGTGTCGATGCCCTGTCACCCTGGTTCTAGGCTCTGCTGCCTAGGCTCTAGGCTTCTCCTCCCCTGGTTGGCCCTTTTATCCTTTATGTAGCCCATGGGGTCGATGTGTGATAACCTTTAGTGTGGTCTCAACTCAGCTCGAGAGAGAAAAATACATATCCCTCTCAACTAGGCCCAACCTAGTAGGGGATTTTGCATTTTTGCATACTCTCCAGTTACCCCACAAATTCCCACCATACACGTATAGTAGGAATTTTGTAATCATTTCATACTTTGGCAAGTTGTGATGTTTGGCACAGTAGGCGGCTTGTCACGCGTGACCGCTCTCCTTTCGACGTTAGAGGTTGCATCTAAAGGTGTGGTTCCACTTTTGCTTGTGAAGCAAAAGTCGCGGGACCTATCACCCGTCTTTTCGTTTCCCCATGACGCCTGTTACTTTCCCCATCTAGGAAACTCTATTATTGCAGTCCTCTACTTAAACTCAAGCCTCATTTCATTTTCCACTTTCCTACTTCACAATTTTCTAGTGCACTCCTTGCTCCTTTGAGCCCATCATCTGTTTCCTTTCTTGACTTTTTTCCAATCCTCTTCTTCATCACCTGCCTTCAAGCCCTATCAATGACGCCCAAAAATACTTCGCATTTCACTTCCCAAGGTGCTCGCTCATCCCATTCAAAGGGGTCTTTAAGTGTTCTCAGGGGCCAAGATCTCATTGAGGCTCGCGATGAGTCCCAACACTTCAATAGCAATAATGGGTATCTCTAGGCCTCAACAGTTACTCTAGCGAACTTGAGGTCGTTCAGGAATTCCTTTAGAATGCCTGGCTCTACAAACTTTGAGGCCCCGATGAACCGCCAAGAGGCCGTGAACTATTGCCACAAGAGTGGCCACACTTTAATGTACACCACCAGGCTGTGACTTCCTTTCTACCGTCCAATCTGAGAGGTTTAAGACATCATTTGTCTAGCACCAGCGCAACTTCATCCCACCATGTGGAGGATTTTGATGTGATGCTACATCGTTTGGCCTACAATCTTAGAACCCTTCGGTGAGGTCTACCCAGACTGACTGCCACAGTGTGCTACATCTGGACAGCAACCTGTGCAATTTTTATTCCCGATCAAGGTATTGGGTTGCTCACCTGGAGACTCGTTACTCCCGCATCAAGGATTGGTTCAAATGATTTTTCTTCGTGACGGGAAAAGGTTGGGAGTTTCCCACCAGGAAGGAGGTTCGCCTCAAGATCCCTGTCTAGGCCGTTTGGTGGCATTGTACCGGACGACAAAGAGATCAACCTGGAGATGTCCAAGCATGAGCAAGCCAGATTGGAGGCAGTCTTTTCCTAGGTGAGGGTACATCCCAGTGACGTCGACTCCGAGGTTTAACTAACTAGAGCCAACATAGACTGCTTCTTGATGTCCCCATACCGATCTCGTTTTTTCTAGAGGAGTCTGCTGGAGAGTCAACCGTCTTCTCAGGGATGAAGGAGACCTTCCAACCCCCAATTGGAGGGAAGGGGGAAGACCTCGCACTGAGATTGAGGAGTCATTGGGGTCGAGCGACAATGGCAGTAGCTTTGGGCCATAGAGATAGCCTTCCTAGGCCAATCTTCCGCGGCCCTTCTTCCTCAAGAGCCGTTGAGATCATCTGTGAGCCGTCGCTTTCCTCGGCAAGCGCTAGTGCTTCTTGAGCTAGGCAAGCGCTGCCCCCACCTGATATGAACTTGCGGGAAAAGGAATCTCTTGAACCCACAATCAATTTGAAAACTCACCCAAGAAAGCCAAACTCAAGTCAATGGATGGAGAATCTAAACCCTATGAGAACTCGTTTCAAGAATCTAGACTATACTAAAATCTAGACCCGTTGAAGAACCCGTCTCAAGAAACCAGATTACAAGGAGGAACGCCACAAAGATTGTGATTTACCTTTGATAAGTTCAAAAGTTCAATTAAGAACAAGAGGAGTAAAACTCAACTCACAATGAATAAATTCATCAAATTTCATAAATTTCTTAAAATGAGGCTACAAAGAGTATTTAAAGGCAAAACCTAATTGAAACCCTATACCAAAATAAATCCCTTCCTTCCAAAACTACCCCTGGATGAATAGTGCCCGACTGCTACAGTAGCGCTACAGTACTCGCTATAGTACCTCTCTTTAAACCCTAGTTTCTAAAATGTAATTTTTCAAATAAACCCTTGGCCAAAATACAAGGCCTTCCCAAAAACTTTAGTTTATAAAAATTAGACATATGTGAGCCAAACATCTGAAACCCAATTATTCTAAACTAAAAAAGAAATCAATTAAATGATTTAAACAATTTGAAAGCTTTAAGTGCCTAAGGCCTTTAAATCATGTTATTGCCCTCTTCCATAACTTGTATCAAATTATTCAAAATTAGATCTTCCTCCTTCAGGACCATTTTGAATGTTGGGCTCTTGCTTGACTCGTCTCAAGTGGATTGCATCTATCCTTACATCGCTTCATTGATCTTCTTAGCTCTTGATATTGTAATATGCTCATATGAAACTTGCAAAGGATCTTTAAAACTAGGTCTATCTTGGTACCCATCATTTCCCCTCTTCTCAAAAGGATTCGACCTCGAATCTCCACTTGGATCAAAGGGGAAAAGGTTAGTAATATTGAAAATAGCAGAAACTTGACACTTACTTGGAAGATCCACTTTATATGTATTATTATTAATTTTCTCAAGAATTTAAAAAGGTCCATCCAAGCTACTCTTGTTATAAACAAATAAAAGCAACAAAGCTAAAGGAGTAAGTGGATTAAAACCATCAACAACTTCAAAAGGTGAAATTTTAGTAGTAGCATGAACACTCCAATTATATGTAAATTAAAAAAATGCAAACAAAACTCCCTCAAATGTTCATGAAACACATCTAAATTCTTCCTTACTTCAAAATGACCACCCTAATTATACGTGAACTCAATGAATATTAAGCAATACTCCCACAAACTTTTATGCAACATATTAATGAATGGCAAATGATACTCCTACAAACGTTCATGCAACATGTCAATGAATGGCAAATGATACTCCCACAAACATTCATACAATACTTCTAAAGTCTTCTTTGCACCAAAATGATCACTCCAATGATATGCAAACTCAATGAATGGCAAGCAATACTCCCACAAATGTTCATGGAACATGGTAATGAATAACAAATGATACTCCCATAAATGTTCATGCAACATATCAATGAATGGCAAATGATATTCCCACAAACGTTCATGAAACACATTTAAAATCTTCCTTGCACCAAAATGACCACTCCAATTATATGCAAACTCAATGAATGGCAAGCAATACTCCCACCCATGGTCACGCCACATGTTTAAAATCCTTTTTATGCCAAAATGACCCAACAAACCACATCCATGCACTAGCATCTCATGCATAAGACTAGTAGGCTCACAAAGTTTATTCTCTCTAAACAAATACCAATCTAGTTTATAGCACTTACCAAAGGATGCCTTCTCACACGCTCCATATACACTAGCAAAGTTATCATCATTAGCATGCAATTCCTTATCATATTTAAATCTCAATAACTTTGCATCTAAAATGAAGACAAGGACATACCTTCTTGTTAAAGCATTAATCACAAATTTTTTTTTACCTTGTGTATATTTGATTACATGAGGAAAAGTCTCAATACAGTCCTTCCACTTAGCATGCATTCTAGTCAGCAACTTACCTTGTCCCTTCAAGTGTGTCACGGACTCATGTTCTTCAAAGAAAGGTCGAGTAGGGATTGTCACACCTGACACAAAATCAATGTAATGCTCTATCTCTCTAATAGGTGGTAATCCACTAAACACACTATTAGGAATCATGACATCATATCCCTGCAATAAAAAGACAACAACACTAGGCAAAGATATGTTAAGTTCGCTAGTATTAAGACTCGCTTTAGCATAAAAACTCACTTTTCTCTTTGTTTTTCTCTCACTTTCTTCACTCTCTCTTCTCTTTCCACTCTCTTTTTCTTTTTCACTCTCATTTTCCCTTTCACTCTCTTTTTTCTTTTCACTCTCTTTTGTTCTGTCACTTTCTTTTTCTTCATTTTTTTTTATCTCTCAATCTCACAATTGTTTTTCAACTCATTCTCTCTTTTTCTTGAGATTTCAGACTCACTCTCATCTTTCCCCCTAGGTGGTTCAATCTTCCCCTTTGTTACAGTTTGGTCATTTTGGTTCTACTTTGGTTTCCAAGGAGGGCTAGAAACTAAAGTATACCTTGTTGTACCCTTTTTCTTTAACTGTCTCTCCACTTTCGTAGCCATGTGCACCATGTCCTCAACCTTCACATAATGTTGTAACTCAACTACATTGGCTATCTCCCTATTCAACCCACTCAAAAATCTAGCCATCGTGGCCTCCTGATCCTCTACTACATTAGCTCAATTCATAGCCACCTCCATCTCCTTACGGTAATATTCTACACTCCTAGACTCCTGTGTAAGATTTTGTAATTTTTGGTAGAGGTCTCTATAGTAGTGGCTAGGTACAAATCTCCGCCTTATGATAGTTTTTAACTCTCTCGATGTTTCTACAAGCCTCTCAAGATTCCTCCTTTTATTGGTCACTAATTGATCCCACCAAATAATAGCATAATCAGTGAACCCAATTACTGCCAACTTCACTTTCTTCTACTCAAAGTAATTGTGACAATCAAATACCAACTCTATTTTTTTCTCCCACTCTAGATAAACCTCTGGGTTAGTTCTACTTTGGAAAGATGGTATTTTCATTTTGATGCTCTCAAGGTTCCTATCTACTTCATCTCGACCCCTTGGGTTTCCCCTAAGTCCTCTTTCACGCCTAACTCCTCTATGTTTACCAAATCTAATTTCAGATGTTAGGTCTTCCTCATCCTCATCATACTCTTCATTCTCATTCTCATTCTAAATACTAGGCTCACGTCGCCTCCTATCTCTCCCACCTTGCAGATTTCTAATCAGGACTTCTCGTTGATCCATTTTATCCCTCACTTCCCCCAACACCAAGTTCAACTGCTCAAATTGTTGTTGCATGGCTTGCAACACAAAGGACGAGTTATCTGCCATCCCCTTCGGTGATTAGTCACTCAAATGAGACATCATAATGTGCTGCACAAAAATAATGTTATTGAAAAATCTCATACACTCCCTTACGTGTTTACACTCGAATAATGACACCCAACTCGTGTTTCACACTTAATTGGCTTTTTTTTCCGATAATAGTCTCACACTCTCTTGCCTTTTATCTCAATAGTTTTCTCGCTCAAGTTCTTTAAGAACTAGTTGAACTGAATCAAGACAATACAATCTTGTATTATTCCAACTAGTAATATAGATCCAAGACACAAGAACAAGAAATAAGGAATAAATAAAATAACACGAGACACAAGGAATTTATACGAGGAAAAGAGTAATGATAAAACAAGATACCTACTAGAAAGATGTTTTCAGCCCCTTTGATGATAAAGCTCAATCAACAAATGTCTTTCTTTCTCTTTATTGTAACTATGTAGCAATCTATGAGTATGCTACCCTCTTTTTCTTTTTTTTTCTTTTCATTTTTTTTCTTTTCCTTTTTTTTCTTTTCTCTAATTCAATCACAAACAGTAATATTCAATTGAAAATCAAGCAATTGAATTCAAACACACAAGAATTGACAATGAAATAGAAGATAATCAATGGAACGACACTCCAAGCAATTGACAAATTTAGAGATGCAAGAAACCCTAGAATTTTGAAATCCTAGGTGATACAAATTTCAGCCAAACCCAAAACCCTAAGAATTTCGGTAGCGTTCTTTTTTTTCTTGTTTTTGTTTTTGTTTTTTGTAACCTTAGAACAATGAAACCCTAGAATTAAAGATGCAATAAATAAAAGATAGAATCAGACCTGATTGAAAACCGAGTTTTGAATACCAAATGATATGAACCCGCGGGAAAATGAATCCCTTGAACCCACAATCAATTTGAAAACTCACCCAAGAAAGCTAAATTCAAGTCAATGGATGGAGAATCTAGACCCAATGAGAACTCGTTTTAAGAACCTAGACTATATTAAAATCTAGACCCGTTGAAAAACCCATCTCAAGAACCCAGATTACAAAGAGGAACGCCACAAAAGTTGTGATTTACTTTTGATAAGTTCAAAAATTCAATTAAGAACAAGAGGAGTAAAACTCAACTCACAATGAATAAATTCATCAAATTTCATAAATTTCTTAAAATGAGACTACAAAGAGTATCTAAAGGCAAAACCTAATTGAAACCCTAGCCCAAAATAAACCCCTTTCTTCTAAAAATACACTTGGATGAATAGTGACGCGGCTGCTACAGTAGCACTACAGTACCTCTCTTTAAACCCTAATTTCTAAATTGTAATTTTCCAAATAAACCCTTAGCCAAAATACAAGGTCTTTCTGAAAACCCTAGTTTATAAAAATTAGATATGTGTGGGCCAAACATCTAAAACCCAATTATTCTAAACTAAAAAATAAGTCCTTTAAATGATTTAAACAATTTGAAAGCTTTCAAGTGCCGAAAGCCTTTAAGTCATGTTATTGCCATCTTCCATAGTTTGTATCAAATGATTCAAAATTGGATCTTCTTCCTTCAAGCCCATTTTGAATGTTGGGCTCTTGCTTGACTCGTCTCAAGTGGATTGCATCTATCCTTGCATTGCTTCCTTGATTGTCTTAACTCTTGATCTTGTAATATGCTCATATGTAACTTGCAAAGGATCTTTAAAACTATGTCCATCTTGGTACCCATCACCACCGCCAATGGTGACTCGGGTTCCCACCCCATCGATAGTGTCCCAGGTTTCTACCCCACCAAGCAACATGATGTCACAGGGGCTCTTAGCCGGGGGAATAAAAACTAGAGATGGCCTTCCTCGACCCCCCCAAGGGATTATCAAATCTTTGTTCCTCCACCCGAGGTTCCCCTCGAGTTAGTCCCCTCTCCCAACATGGGAGATTTCAAAGTGGTTGGGGATGCCAAGGTGACAATGTGATTAGGCAACACTGAGGAAGTCATCTCCTCACACCGTGACCTTGATTTGGGGTCATCTCTGAGCGATACTCAGGTCATGGACCGTGACAAAGATAATGTCTCCATCCAGGAAGTCCCCTATATGCATGTCCCTAGAGACTGAGGTTGTTTTGATCGCGACCTTGGAAGAATTGGTTAAGGCAGCTCCTTCTTTGACTGCCGTGGGGTCGATGGAAGACCCCCGAGCAGAAGAAGGGGTTATCCTAATCATCCCTTCCAGTCAGGAATCTGGGGATTTCGAAGCTCTACAAGAGCCTGGGGCAACAACCAAGAAAGGCGTTCCTACGAATGCTGAGGTTAGCCATGGTGCAGGAGAGGTGCTCGAGCAAGTTCCTACTGTCGAGCAGGAAGGATGGGAGGCTTTGCCCTAAATCGCCACAATCCCTAAGGTCGAGGGTGCATCTGAGTTGGGAGGTTCACTTGTCCACAAGGTAGAGGAGGCGATCGAGTTAGAGTCCATCATCGTCGACAAGGCAGAAGGCACATTTGTTCTGGTATCAGCGGGCAATCATCGTGCACAGGGCACATCTGGGTGTGCCCCAATGCCAAACAATGTTAGGGTGTCGCTCGTTTGGGGGAAGGCACTTCCTCCCAAATTCCCTCCTTGTCCTAGTGGCAGTTGGGGCATGGGGGCTAGTATTTGGGAGTTAGAGGAAGTGGGGCCCCGCGGTCTAGCTTAGGCTATGATCGGACCCATGCCGAGGCCATAAGTTGAGAGGCTGGCAAGCTAAAGGCCTTCTTATCCTCGGTAAGAAACTTACTTTATTGTCGGTTTGTCACTTCTTGTTTCCTTTTCTTCACTTTATCCACATTATTTTGTCCTACTAGTGAGTTGATTAGCTGGTCACGCTGATCATGAACCAGAGGGGAGATCTAGAGGCAGAGGTCTGGGTACTTCAATCCCTTGTCAGGGTGGCCAGTTTCAAACTTTGACAGGCGAACAGGGAGTGAGATAAAGCCGAGGTAGCCTTTGCCCAGGCATATGCCAACAAAGAGAAAAAGAAAAAGAAGATCGTTGAGTTGCGTCAGGAGATGGCCACCCTTCAGGGCGAGCTGGCCTAGTCCTGCGAGGAGTTTGGCTAATGTCGCCTCCAGGCCAAACTCGTGGAAGAGGAGCGGGACAACTTGCGCGAGTTGCTGAACCTCCAGGTGGCTGAGCTGGAGGAAATCCAAGACTCGTGTTGCCACCTCTAGGCCGAGAGGGATAGGCTGTCTAGGCAACACAACTCGAACATGAGGTCATGCAAATGGTTCAAATCTCATAGGACTGTTTCCATGAGACGGATTTCGCGAGGGTTCTCACTCTACCCACCTTCATCGGGGACTCTCACTTCTTCATGGTTGTTGGCTCCCCAGTTGTTAATACTACCTTCTTCCTACATGCTCAAGCTGGATTGTGCATATCGAGGGGCCTATCCCTTTAAGGTACAGCCTTTGTACTACCTCCTCTCTTTCTGACCTCCTTTGACCTTTTTTTAGGCTTTCGTTCACTCTGTCACATTGGGCTTCCCACCGGCTTGCCCCATTTCAGTTTCTCTCTAGGCAGTCAACGCCTAGAGAGTGTCCTTGACATTAATAAAACCGTACGCTTTGTCCATCATGAATGGGTTTCACACCAACTCCATTATGAATGGGTTTCGAGGCCACATGCCCCAGAGCAGTGCCACTGGAGTTATATTCTCATCCTAGCTGTCTGTTATCATGTGTTCCTTGTTGAACCTGGCCAAATAGGCCTTCAGACTCTCGTCCTCCCATTGTTTGATGATCAGGAGGTAGGCCGCCAAACATCTCCTCCATTTACTTGCCATAAATTGTGTTAGGAACAGCCTAGCCAACTCGTCGAAGTTGTTGATGAGTCGGGCTGCAGTGACTCGAACCAACCTCTCTCAGCTCCCTTCAAGGTCAAGGGAAAAGCTCTGCAACCTATCTCTCTGAGAAACCCGTGCAGGGTCATGTGGGTCTTGATGGTCTCCAAGTCCAAGGTCATCTGTAATTTACCTCATCTTCTTATTTCCCCTTCATCGATTTCTTTTTTGAATTCTCCCCCTTCCCTTTTCGAACTCAAGTCTCATAAAGTAAAAAAAAAAACAAAAAAAAAAAAACAAATTCTGTGATGATTTATATGAAAGATAAAAATCTCAAAATAAGAAATGCAATTCTATATATCTTTAAGGCAATAGCATTTGAGAAGTAGGTTTGAGAAACAACATCATTATATCTTGCTGCACCTATTGTAGGTTTGAGAAACAACATTATTATATCTTGATGCACCTATTGGAAGCATTTCCATGGTGTTGAGTTCCTCGGCTAATAAAGGCCAATAGGTGAATGCTTTCCTCTCTCAACTGCAAATCCATTTCTTTCATGGATTTAACCATGAATTCCAATGTTTCGCTACCACACACATTGGCATGAGGGTGTGCTCTGTTTCCTAAAGAGCAGCAAAAGAAGCTTTTGTCCTTTGAGCCCGAGGTCTTTTCTTGTTAGACTCATTAGATGGAAAGTTTGGTGCATTGAGAATATAAGCTTTCTCTAAGAAGAAGTGAGGTATCATTTTGTCCATAATATCATCACAGAAAAATTCATATGAATCTGAATAAATGTGATCGGTTGAATCTAGTTCATCATCAACATTATGAAGGAACCCTACTATACATATAAATATATATATATATTCAAGGTCAAAGTAATTATTAGCTATAAGCTGGATATATATATATATATATATATATATATATATATAGTAGATATATAGCTAATATATATGTATATATGCATGTGATATGATATATTATCTATAAGCGAGAATCCATTCTCTATCTTTTAGTATATTATATATAATATTATATATTATTTTGAAATATAGTTATAATAAATATATATAATTTATTTATATAATGCCTATCCCAAAACGGTACATCGAAATGTACCAATACTAAAATATTATGTTCCAGTGCCTTAACCAGAATAATTACCAGAACGGAATTCAAAACTTTGGTCTCTACCGCGCTAAAAGGACGGAGGAGGGAAACACTCATTTGAGTTGTTTTCTCCTTTGTTCGCTAGGTGCGAGTGGAGACACTTGAATTTGTGTTAGGTGGGAGATGGTCTCAACTGTGCTAAATGGGCGAGGAGGAAAATATGCCTTTGAGTTGTTTCCTTCTTTGTTCACCAAATGCGAGTGGAGACACTCGGCTCTGTGTTAGGCTGGAGATGGTCTCAACCGCGCTAAAGGGCGAGGAGGGAAACATTCCTTTGAATTGTTTCTTCCTTTGTTCGCCAAGTGTAAGTGGAGACACTCGACTTTGTGTCAGGTGTTTCTTCCTTTGTTCTCTAGATGTGAAGGTAAAATATGGGAGCTAACAACCTTTTATTTTGTTAACACGATTACATGGGGAGTTATACAAAGTACTTCTTTAAATGTTAGGCATTTCATGGGTGAGGTAGCTCATTTCCTCGGGTGTCTTTGAGGCGGTATGATCTTGGCTTGTGGCTTGCCACTACTACGAAAGGGATTTCCCACCGTGGACTGAATTTTCCTTCCTCTGTTGTAGTGACGCTAGCTTCTTTTAGGACTAAGGGCTTATTTAGGGAGTGAGATGAGACGGAAATGTTGTGAATAGTAGTAAGATAGTTTGAGTTAAGTTTTTGGGTTTTGAGAAAATAGAGGAAAAAAGTTGAATAAAAAATATTATAAAGTTAAAATATTGTAATAATATAGTTTTATAACATTATTTTTGTTTGGGGATTTGAAAAAATTGGAATTATTTTTTATTTGAAAATTTGAAAAAAGTTGTAATAATTAGTTTGAAAAAATTGTAATTATTAGTTTGAAAATGTTGTATTTGAATTATGTTTGAGAATAAGATGGGATGAGATAAAATGATATCATATGAGAATTTTGTGTCTCATCTAAGGTCTTAAACTTGCTCTCTCCTGTTTTGAAGGACCTCGCTTTGACCCTTCTGTTGAAATACTACTTTGTCTTCCTTTTGTTGGTTGTTGCCCTAATCTTTGACTCAACTCTTTTCTCTTCTAGCAAATCGAGATTTTCTTCTAGTACCTCGATGTTATGCCCTTCAATGAAGTGTTGGGTCTATGGCTTGGCATCCTCCCCACTTCTACGGGTATCAGTGCCTCGTTGCCATAGGTCAGGGTGAATGAGGCTTTTCCGATCGGGGTTTTGACAATTGTCCTATATGCCCAAAGTATTCTTGGGAGTTCTTTGGTCCAGACATCCTTTTCTCCTCTGGCCTCTTGTTTAGTATGCCCATTATCGTCTTGTTTGCTGCTTCAACTTGCTCTTTGGCTTGGGGATGTCTAGGGAGCGGCCACTACTGGCGCAAATGCTAACATTTCCACTTTAGAGTATTGGGTCTTGGCTCCCCTTAAAGCCAGTTTTATGTAGTACACTGGTCTTTGTGTCTTTCTTACTTCACGTATTAGGGCAGCGTATATAGCCTCTGGCGTGACCGAAAAATATAGGAGCAAGGTCTTTCTTTGCTTGGTCTAGCTTAAGAGTGGGGGGTGCAACATGTATTCCTTGAGTTGCGTCAATGCCCTTTCGCACTCAGTGTCCCAATTTTGTACCTTCTACTGGACTCAAAAGAATGGTAGGCACCTGTTTGTTGACCTTGACACGAACCTGTTAAGCTCTGCTATTTTCTCTGCCATCCTTTGTACCTCATTTAGGTTCCTTGGTGGCCCCATTCAGACAATTTCCTGGACCTTTTCCAGATTAGCTTCAGCCCCTCTTTCTGACACCATAAAGCCTAGGAACTTGCCCAACTACACCTCAAATGCGCATTTTGTCGGGCTAAGTTTCATTTTGTATTGTCATAACATAATAAAAGCTTCCCTTAGGTCTTCTATGTGTCATTCTTGCTCTTTGCTCTTGACTAGTAAATCATCAACCTATACTTTCATATCCGACTCGATCTGCTCTTTAAACATTCTATTAACTAATTTTTGGTACATTGCTCCAATGTCTTTAAGCCGAAAGTCACTTTGTAGCAATATGGCCCCTGAACGGTTACGAACTCTATTTTTTCCTGATCGACTTGGATCATCTAGATTTGATTATACCCAGAATAGACATCCATAAAACTTAACATTTGATGTCTGCGATGGAGTCTACATTTAGGTTGATTTCGGATAAAGGGAAGCTGTCCTTCGGGTAGGGCTGAAAAACAAAACTGGTGAACGTGCAAACCAAACCGAACCAAACCGGTGAGTTCGGTCTGGTTCTAAATCGCTTTGGTCCCATACCAGTTCCATTTTTTAAAAAACTGATCGAAATCGGTCTGGTTTCGATTTTTCTTTTTCTAACACCGGACCGGACCGGTTCATATAAATATATATTTTTAATCTTTTATATTATATAGAATATTTTTTTATATGATCTTTTATATTATATATTATTTTGATATCTAATATATATAATTATATATAAAATAATCTTGTATTATATGCTAAATTACTAATTAAAATAACATTAAAATCTAAAATCCTATATAAATAACTATATATTATCACTATAGTCTATAGTATTAGTAGTTATACTGATACAATATCACTATATATTATAATATATCGCTATATTATATATTATAATTTATCACTGTAGTCTATAGTCTACAATATATTATCACTAAATTATTATTATATATTGTAACATATATAGCATATTATATATACTATATATATATATATATATAATATACCGAAAAATCGGACCAAAACCGATAAAATTGAAAGTACTGGTTTAGAAGTATAACCGTTGTGGTATCGGTTCTTCAAATTTCAAAACTCATATATACCGATTCGATTCTAAAATATGTCCAAAACAAGACCAAACCGGACCGATTACACCCTTACTTTCGAGCATGCCTTATTAAGATCAATGAAATCAATGCACATTGGCCATTTTCCATTGGATTTCCTCATGAGAACTACGTTTGAAAGCCATTTTGGGTATTGGGTTTCTTTGAAAAATCCAGTTGCCAGAAGGCGATCAACTTCCTCTACGATGGCTTCATATTTCTCAGAACTAAAACTCATTTTTCTTTGTTTGACTGGCCGCACATCTAGATTAACACTCAATCGGTGTTCTATAACCTTCTCAACAATCCTTGTCGCTCCAAGCGAAGATGTCCCAGTGTTTGATTAGGAGCTATTGCAGTTCTTGCCCTTCTATTTTGGTCTTGATCCTTATCGTGGCCTCAGGGTGATTTAGGTTCAAGGTTATTAGCTCGAGAGGATCGTTAGGCTTGCCTTGATTCAAGGTCTCTTCATCTCAGGTTTCCACTTCATGTACCATGATCTCGGGAGGAGGGGGTGGAAATTGTTTGCCTACCATTGAGGATTTGATTGTTCTAACATCTTTTTCTCTATCTCTGAGCTCTTGTACATATCATTCCCATGCTAGTCTTGATTGCCATAAACTTCCCAATGGCTGCTTTCGTGGAAAATTTCATCTTTAGGTGGTATGTGGAAGTAACGACTCTAAGAGCGTTCAAGGTTGGTCGGCCAATAATGGCGTTGTAAGATGATTGGGTCTTCACTAATAAGAAGTCTGTCATTATGGTGGCCATATAGGGACCAGACCTTGCTAAAATTGCTAGGGAGATTGAGCCAACAAGCTACACCGCTTCTCCTAAGAACCCTTTCAACGGGGTAGGTGATGGGCGTAGTCTGCATTGGCTAATTTCCATCCTCATGAAAGCATCCCAAAATAGAATGTGAGCCAAACTACTGTTGTCAATGAGTATCCTTCGTGTGGTGTAGCTGGCCACCAACATAGTCACTACCAATGCATCATCATATGGGTATATTACTCCCTTGTAGTCGCCATCACTAAAGGATATTATAGTCGTAGGCTGCTTTGCACATCCTCCAATACTAAAAACTTCTTCGTACTTGGATTTACGTGCATAAGCTGTTCATCTGGAGGAGGTGGGGCCATCTCCAGGGAATCTTCCGGCAATGGTGCAAATCTCCCCAGAGGGAGGATCATTTCGGTCTTGACCTTGGCAAGGGGTCAATTGTGGTGTTCCCTAGTGGTTTTTCTTCTTCTCGGGCTTTCATTTATTTGGCACCTTTGCTCTCAATCTTGCCTCCTCTCGCCTAGTTGCCTAGGGGGCAAAGAGTTCCGGGCGACTACACACTCAAGTTTTTCAATGTCTTGCGTCTCTTCAATTTTTCTTTTCAAGGTGTGGCAGTCTTCTGTATGATGCCCCTACATTATGATATGTTCAAAATTGTTAGGTTTTTTTAATATGGTTGTTGTCATGAATCGGCTCCCCAATCCTATCTTGGACATTCATGTTGGAATATTGTACCCTAGAATTCATCATTCGCGCCAAAATGCCTGTTTCCCGCCTTCTTTCATGTGGGTTCTTTTTGGTTCTTGGATCTTTTTCTTAGTCTCTTCCTAGGGTGCTTTTCTTTGTTTGGTCCTTCGATTGCTCCATCTCCAACTTTCTTGGTGCGGTCAGGGGCTAGAGAGTATCTTCGACATTGACAAAGTTGTCCGCTCTTTCAATGAATTCACGTAGAGTGGTTGGAGTTTCCTCGCCAATTCAGCCATAAACGGGTTTTTGGGCTAGATTCCTCCTAGCAGGACTACTAATGTGATCTTTTCATCTTGGTCATCTATCATCATGCACTCCTTGTTGAAATGGGCGAGTTAAGCCTTCAGGTTTTCGTCCTCACTTTTGTTTCACGGTGAGTAGATATGCGGCATGTCTCTCTCTCTTTTACTCGTCATAAACTGGGTCAAGAATTGCCTACCTAACTCCCCAAAGCTGTCTATGGAGCCGAGTTGTAGTGCTCCAAACCATCCATGGGTAGCTCCTTTCAAGGTTAAAGGAAATGCTCAGCACTTGATCTCCCCGAGAAAACCGTGGGGTGTCAATTAGGCTTTGAATGTTTCTAAATGTTCAAAGGGATCCTTGAACTCATCATACATTTCAACCAATGAGACCTTGAACTTTAGCAGGAGAGATACTTCCATGATCTCTGTTCTATACGATAAGTCAGTGCTAGTGAGCAGCTGGTCCACAGACAAAGATATGCCTACAGACAAAGGAGCTAATATATTCTCATCTTCATTACTAAGGGTTTTTCTTGTACTTTGCGACTCCACCTCTGCCCTATCAATATAGCTTGGTGCAACGTCCTCTCCTGAGGTGATGTTCCTGCGCTTCAGGGCCTCATTTTCGCACTAGAGACTAAATTTCCGTTGTTGCTCTTCTCAATTTCTCCTCCATTTCAACCAATCTTCCCTCCACATGTCCATAGAAATATCTTCTTGGTGTCAGGTTGCTTGAGAGCTTGTTGTTGAGGCATGCGAAAAGCATGTTGGGATGCAATTTGCCAATCACACAGATGGCACCAACTTTTATGGACGTGTTTCTCACCCCTGTGAACACCTTTAGTGACCTTGCACCAGTTAACTCAGAGAAGGCTCAAAGGGTATGAAACGTCTCTGATACCTAAGTCAGATAACCCGTGTAACATCTTTAGGAATCCCAGATTAGAAAGTCACTTACCTCGATTATGGATGCCCTTTAATATATATAGGAAAGGGGAGATGGCTCGTTTGGCTCGCACAACAATCTGTTCCTTTTATTCAAATTGGGTCAGGGTTTGTTATTATTTAAATCTTGCCTTTATCCGAAAGAGGATTTGAATTCCCTTTATCTGGTGGTAGTATTGAAATGTTTGGGGCTTACACTACATGGCTTGGGTTGGCTACCGTAGGCTGCTTTTCATGGGCTCGCTCCATTGGGCCCACGGGCCTTTGTAGTGTGTAGGTAGGCCAATAAGCGAGGGAGGATTTGATCCCCCTAAGGGCTATAGCTAAAAAAATTCATATATACCTTGATCAAAGTATGCAATAGCTATTGATGCATTTTTCAATCTAGGCTGGAACCCAATGATACCATTGTACAACCCACGATAGTGGCTTGGGCTTTGATACGATGCTCTTGAGTTCATCTATGAAAGTAGACAATAAACGAGATGTAAAGGAAAGAGACACACAGATTTACGTGGTTCAACATAAAGTCTACATCTACCGTGGGTTTGGAGGCAAATACACTATGTTTGGTGATTTGTATAGTCTCTCATAGCCTTACATATCTTTCAGTACAATAGAGGTAGAACAATGGAAGTTGAAGTTCCTCTTGCCTAGAGGAAGAAAATGATGTCTTTGGAGCCCCCAAGAGGAAGGTAGAAGAAGGCCTCAAGAAGTATGTGGTGTCTTGTAGGGAAATCCCCTTTTATCAAGGCCTCCTAAGAGTGGTTGATCTCTTTGTCAGCTTTATGTTTTTGTCCCCTTTTCCCTTTCGTGTCTGACTTGATTTCTTTACTTTCACTTCTTTCAACTCGTCGTTTCTTTCTCTTACTTTTGCCTTTAATGATGGTCACACACTGTGCTAAGCCTAATTTATTTTGTACCTAACACCATAGCATAGTGTGTTTGGTCAAAATTTTATTTTCTTCATTTAATTAAATCTTGAGGCCCACTTTATAGAAAAATATATTATATGTAAAAAAAATAGAATTTTGAAGGAATAGAACCATCGGATGCCTTGGGGGCTTGAAAACCCATCTCCTGCCAAATATTTCATTAGGTAGCTCTGCCCTAGGGTATCCAAACACTTGTGAGATGGCAAAGAGGGGAAGACGAGCCGCTCTGCCTTGTGTTGGTTCAAGTAGGGAGAACTTGACCATCCGCAGGCAAAAAGAGTATTGGTTGGAGATCCATCCATCGAGACTGGATCACGTTTCAATTAAATAACGTCAAATATGACATTATTATTAAAAGGTGTATAAAGAAATTTGGGTATAATATGATTCATCAATTGCCTATTGCACTATAACAAATAGTGGATTTTTATTTCTTAGAGATTCAGAACCCAAGATCTAAAATAAGAGACGGAGATACAATGTGAATCTGACAACCCTTATTGAATATTTAATACTATTCTATAAATTCACTTGGAGAAGTATAGAATAGTATAATTTATTTAATGTGTTTAACTCTATTCCACTCTAGACTATTCAAACTTTTGGAGATCTAAATCTTGGCCTTCAGAGAATTGGGTAGCTTTGAGCAACTCTTGGCCTTCAGTGACACTATAGAAACACTAGTGAAGATTTGAAAGGTGAAAACTGCAATTATTTGACCCAGCTGCAATTGCCTTGTTTCAGACCTGTGCAGAAACCTTCGGTGCCATCGCCTATTTCTTTTTATAAATAAATAAATACTCAAAAATGTGCTATAGTTTCTATTTTAACCATGAAAACCGTAGAACCAGAAATTCAATCTATAAAGACAAGCTGCCACCATGATCTTCAAACCACCACCAAACTGCGCATTCTAATCAATCTGCAATACGTTCCAGCTTGAGGAGTCTTGAGCATCCAATTCTTCGGATCTACAATTGCATGTTTAAACAGATTTCAAACAACTAATGAACTTAGACCCACAAAACGAATTAATAATAGTAAAAACCCCACATCACTGATATGAACGCACCATGAAGACGACATAACCCCCAAGTTTTACAAAGAAAAACTTGGTCAATCGTAATATTAAAGTTCCCATTGCTAAAGAGATCAAGCTAATAAGATCATGTTGAACCAATATGCAACTGATATGGACTCCATTCTTTCCTGATTTTATCAACACGGTACATTTATCAACATGGCATTTTTGCTGCAGCATATAATTTAAAAATCAGTTGGTCATAAATTCGCATAAAGCCAAACTCTAATGGTGGGAGGGGAGAGGAAGCGCATCGGTGGCAGCAGTTGGCGGCCTTGTTCAGAAATCCCAAAGCAGCTGCCCAGGAACCACCCGGCGTATTAGTCCCAACAATACGAAACTGCAAACCTTCAGCACTGACATCATGTCAAAAAGAGCCTGAACTTGTTCTTCGGAGCTGGTATTTCGTTTCAGGTGATGATTCACGAGGCAACATTTTATCAAATTCCTATAGGATCAATAGGAAAAAAAATCTATATTGGATTAAACATTAAAAAGAGGTAGAATGACAAGTTTTAAAAAAAAAATGTATAGAAACATCTACCAAGGACAATTTATATATAATAATATATATCTAAGGGTCGCTTCTGTCATATCATGGTAAGTAACTAGTGCATCTCAGAAAGCCATTGGAATAATAGAATGAAAACATTAAATCTCAAGTCCAAGAGCATTTGGCAACTAAATATCATATGGGTATAGCAGGAAATCCATTCAATATGTTTGGGGGGAATGCATCAAATAACTAAATACTACCACTACAGAACTTTAATAGTGCGACATGCCAAGATTGAATCATGGAAAAATGAGTTTCTACCATCTCCAAAAACAATATTAATTTCAAGTCTTCTTCCTACGTGAAGATTGGAAAGTCAAACAGAGTTAAGCAAACCAATATATGGAACTTGAATAGGGATGGAGGTCATAACAATTTTATGAAAACAAAAAAGCTGGTGGCATATTCCAATCTGTTACTCTGGTTTAACATCACCCAAATTGTAAAAATGCCATGACTGACTAAAAATTCCAAATTGCGACAGTGAGTGATCCAGCCAATCATCAATTTTTTTATTTTTTTATTTTTCTGTAAAGGGTATTAGCAAATCATCAATTATTAATTACTAGTCCATGTAAGCAGAATTTATTTCTAAATGATGAGACAAAAATAAACATATTGCTTGGCAGTAATAATGGTCAGGCTATGAATAAGGTTTTGGAGCCATATGAAAGGGAAAACCATGTGCAATGAAAGATGAAAGCACAAGGTTGACCCCCCAAAATTTAAAAGGACTAGAAGGACTAGTATTACAATACAATCTCCCTAATTACCATCTCTTGAAGGGGAGAATGGTATGTGCTACTTTATAGGAAAGACCTCCCACCATTCTCAGGCCATTTCACAAGGACCATCCAACAATCATCATGAAGGCCTACTTCCGGGCGAGGCCAGGGTTAGGTTCTAGTTGGACCCGACTAAAGGGAGCACTTGCAAATCTACTGCATTCTTGGCACTGTCCAAACACCTGTTAGGTGCCCCAGTAGGTAGGCTGCTACTAGCTTACGCCCAAGTAGGGAGTAACAATCTCCAGTCACTCTCTTCAATCCTATTTTACCGAGGGGAAAACGGGGCCTACTTTCTTAATCCAAGTCAGTCCCCCACAAGTATATCATCCTCCAAACCAAATCAGGTATGTCCTAGACTTCATGTATCATTTAATTCATGTTTAGTCCATTGCCTTTTACTCCTTTGTGAGGTTGCTAGAGCCTTGAGGAATGGATTATTTAGATGAGTTGGGTCGGCATTGGCTATGCCCAGATGGTTTCAATAATTCCTTGCAATCTGGAGAGGATTATATGGCAGCACACAAATTGCAGCAGTGTGGAAGACAATCCCTCTCTTGTCTAGTATGGTGCATTTGGAGGGAAAGAAATGATGGAAACTTTTAAAGACCAAGAGCAGGCGATGGGATGATTTAAAACTTAATTTTTCAATACTTTGTTTATATGGACAGCCACAGTAGACTTTAACGAGCTGATCTTTCATGATTTCCTTGTAGGTTGTATCTCTCTCTCTCTCTCTCTCTCTCTCTCTCTCTCTCTCTCTCTCTCTCTCTCTCTCCCCAATTAAGGGTTTCACCAGTACTCATCTTATGTACTTGGACTATTCCTTTCAAGCTTTTCAATAAAACTCTTGATTACTTATGGAAAAATAATAATTTTATTCATGCTGAGGATGAAGTTAGTTGCTGCATGCGTTACTATTGTGCATTTGGTCCCTAATTTAAGCCCACCCGTCTGAACACACTATCAAGTTAACAACAGTTCCATCACCATGAGACCCCAATTCAAAGCAGACCAAAACCTCCCATTAAGTTGACATTGTATTGTTGGCAAACAGCCATAAGTACGGAAAAGAAAATGTTATAATGAATCACTGCATTCCACAGGCAAACAAAACTTGGTTTTCTAAAAATCAGTGTGGAAAAAAATGTAATCTTTTTTGAGAAAAAGAAAAACAGAAAAAAATGCATTTGGTGCATTTTAATCTTTTATGCCACATCGATCATATTTCGAACTAGAATGATTGATCACCATCAACAACTAAAACTACTGGCACAATCTCAAATCTGATGCTTATCATTTCGCTTTGAGGGGAACCCTAGATAGAAAGGCAACTACCAACACTACTGACAAACCTCCCTTCTTTAGATAGAAACATTTAGACCATTAAAGATACCCCCAGACCAAAATCGTGGACAAAGTGTGAAGTCTGCTATTAGTTTGCCAATACGTAACATAAAAGCTTTTGCCTAAAACAAACTGAACAAAAGAATCATGACAATATGTAGCTGTATGCAATATAAGATAGAATCTAAAAGTACATCTACAACAACCAAAACCAAGACAGCCCTCAGAACCTAAAGCAGATGTCCAGGGAATAAAAACAACGAATATAGGACACAGGAACTTACACAATCCATTCATTGCGAAGGCAACCTTTTGTGGTGGAAGAAGTTATCAAATCACAGAAAGGAGACGCAATAAACTAATGGAAATACTTGGCACATGGGGTCTGTATTCACGGATCCCTCACATGAACAGTACATATAACTAGTAAATGCACTGTTCACATTAGGGGTGTGTGCAAATCAAAACCCTTAAACTAAATAAAATAACAAATCAAATCAATATGCACTGTACATATAACTACTATTTGTTAGAGACTAACATTCTCCTCTATTTCAATAAAAGAAGGAACAAAAAATAACTGGAAATAATTACAAGATCCCATAACATAAACGGCCAGATTGAAATAGTTGAGGAACCACTGATCTCTTTTCTTTGCCCTTCTCTATTTAGCAAGGGTGAGAATAGAGTGTCATGATAGAATAACTTGGAGTCTAGCAGAAGAATCATTCTTGGGCAAGTCCCTTTATGCTGTTATGAACCACCACCACATTTCTTGTATGAATATTCGATGTGCTATAATATAAAATTTTATAATAACTATTAAATAGGCATAGCCCAAGTACATAGGAAGTATACAACATCGAACACCTAATTACAAGTTAGGAGCTAGAAAGAGATACAAGAAAATCATGTAAGCTGGCAGAAGCCCAAAGAAAGAAAGTATGGAAGACGAAACTTCTAAGCTCAACCTGAGAACGTTCCCTATCTTCAAAGCTTTGACCATTCCTTTAAGCCAAAGACACCACATGATAAATAAAGGAATCATTCTCCACACATCTGCAACATCGGAATTGCCCTGAATCTCTTGCCAACAAGCAAACAATTCTACCACCCTCTTAGGCATCACCCATGCATTTCCAATCCTGTTAAAAATCTCCACCCATAACATCCTTGCCACATCACAGTGAAGTAAAAGATAATCTACATACTCACCACTCTTCTTACATATGTAGCACCAATCCATCACGACAAGTCCACGCTTTCTCAAGTTGTCCATAGTCAATATTTTCCCAAGAGATGTAGTCCAACCAATGAAAGCAATTTTAGCCGGCACCTTACTTTTCCAAATGCACTTCCAAAAAAAGGGAATATGATTTTGACATGACAAAGCCTTGTACAAAGCTTGCACAGTGAACTTCCTATTCCCAGTATTCATCCGTAGCATCCTGTACGCCTCAATACTACAAATGTTCAAATCATACAATAAACTGAAAAAAAAACAGAAATAACTCCTCTTTTCCAATCATGAGCAGCTCTATGAAAACGAATATTCTACTATGAGGATCCACTGGAGCTATCCAAAAGCTCTGACACCGATGCCTCCTGATCAAGAGCCATCTGGAAAAGAGAAGGAAACACAGTCTTGAGGGCTGAATTAGCACACCAAATATCATGCCAAAATCTGACTTTGGATCCCTCGCCATCACAAAACTAATAAAATGAACAAAAACCTCCCATCCATTTCTAATATTATTCCACAAACCTAAACCATGTGCAACCCTCACTTCATTGGAAAACCAAACCCCCGCGAGCTCCCATATTTTGGCTCAATGATAGCCTTCCACAAAAACTCCCATTCCTGATGGTACCTCAACCATTTCCCAAGAAGTGCCTTGTTAAAGATCCTCAGATTTCAAACCCCCAACCTTACACTTGAATTCAGAGTGCATACCTTATTCCACTCAACCAAGTGAAACTTGGTCTCCTCTCCAATTCCTCCCCCACAAAAAAGCTCAAAAAGATTTCTCAATTCAATCAGCCACACTAGTCGGCAAGGGAAATAGAGATAGGAAGTATGTGGGAAAATTAGAGACCGTACTCTTGATTAGTGTGGTTCTTCTCCCTTTTGAGAAGCACAACATTTTCCTTCCTGCCAATCTCATCTCCATCTTCTCCACTACCCGATCCCAAATAGCCTTAACCTTGGAAGAGGCCCCAAGAGGAAGACCTAGATATTTCATAGGCAATGAAGCTACCTTAGAACCGAAAATACTTGCCAAAATTCTAATGTTCCGGAGTTCACCCATCGGCACCATCTCGGACTTCCCTAAGTTCACCTTTAGGCCAAAGACAGCTACAAAACAAATCAAAAGAATCTTCATCGCCAGAATATGACCTGGATCTGTATCACAAAAAAGTAGTGTGTCATCTGCAAAAAGATGGGAAACATTAATAAAACCATTGTTAGTACTTCCCATCGAGGAGCTAGAGAGAAATCCCGCATCAACCACAACCTCCAACATCCTACTAAGCGCATCCATAATAATCACATAAATAGGGGCACTAGGTCCCCCCTTGTCTCAAGCCACGAGCAATTAAACGAAACCAACAAGGGTACCATTTATCAAGACAGAGAGCCGAATAGTGGTAACATAATGCTTAATCCACATACACCACCTCTCCCCAAAACCACACCTCTCAAGCAAGTAAAATAGAAAGTTCACATGGTCATAAGCCTTCTCCATACCTAGCTCACATAGAATGCCTGACACTCCACTTCTCAATCCACTCTCCAAACATTCCTTTGCTATAAGCACCGAGTCAAGAATTTGTCTCCCTTAACAAAGACTTTTTGAGATTTTTGAAATTATCTTCTCCATATTCTTGCTTATATGATTAGCTAGTACCTTGGAAATTATCTTATACACCCCATTGACGAAAATCCTTCACAACCAAAGCCCCCGCTTCTTTGTAATGAGTGCAATGAATGTCGTATCAAGGCTTTTCTCGAACTTCTTGAAAGAAAAGAATTCATGGAAAACACTCATAACATCCTCCTTCACTATATCCCAACACTCCTGAAAAGATTCCATGGAGAAGTCATCCAGACTAGGGACTTTATCCTTGGCCATCCATCTTACCACATGATGCACTTCACCCTCCTCAAACAGTCTTTCCAACCAACTAGCACTCAGAATATCAATCGTCTCAAAAGCCAAAATATCAAGTTTTGGCCTCCACGTATACTGTTTCGTATGGAGTCTCTCGTATAGTGAACAACATGGTCCTTGATCTCAAAATGGTCATTGAGAACACAACCTTCAAAATGGAGCATCTCAATGGCATTGTTCCTACGATGAGAATTGGTCACCCAATGAAAAAACTTTGTACATCTATCTCCTTCCAATCAAAGAGACCGAGAGTTTTGCCTCCATGAGATCTTCCCCATCAAAATCAGCTTTTCAAGTTTGGTAGCCATGGAACTTTTCCTCCTTGACTTCTCCAACAAAGTCCCTATTAGGGATGTAAGACTATCAGTCCGGACCGAAAAAACCAACCGGACCAATAGTCTTAATGGTCGGTCTCGAGGTGTGGTTTTTTTGGACTAGACAGGACCGAGACCGACCAAATGTATATATATATATATATATTTTTAAATATTTTTTTTATATAGTAGTTTTATAAATTAATTATGTAATTTTCATCTAAGGGATCATCATTGATCATATATACAATGAAATTATTTAATATTCATTAACCATATATAAAGTATTAAAGAGATCACTTAATTTTAATTTTATTAATTTAATTAATTTTTTGTATTAATCTTTTTGTCAAAAAAGAAAAAAGGGGAAACAAATGTTCATGGACTAAATTAGACTTAATGGACTGACCAGACCAATAGCTAACGGTCCGGTCCGGCAAAAATGGAGCAAAATTTTTGGTTCGTGACTTTCCCCGGACTGGACTAGTTACACCCCTAGCCCCTATCTTCGCCCTATCCTCCAAACTTTACAACTCTTTGAAGAGGGGCTTCCTTTGACTATCAACATTCCCAAAAACTTCCACATTCCACTTCTTCAAATCATTCTTTGAGGCTTTAAGCTTGCATGCCAATATAAAAAACTCAAGAGTGCCAATAAACTGAGAAGAAGAACACCATTGTCTCACCATATCCACAAAACCATCAACTTTTAACGACATATTTTCAAAACTTGAAGTACTTATGACTCCCATGAATACCCCCAACAATCCAACATAATGGGAAATTGATCCGACCATACCAGGCAATCTCTTCTGACAATACTCTGCAAATGGACCTCCCAAGGTGATAGAGGAAATCTGTCCAACCTTGACCATGCTCGGTTGTTAGACCGTGTGAAAGCACCCCCAACCATGTGCTTTGCCACCAAGCCATATCATCCTCCCACTCAATTGTCTAGTCCACCGCCACTACTCTCCACAAACTCTTACGGCAGGTTTGGTGTAAGGATTAGAGCTTGTAATATAATTGCTATTCCATTTGTTTGGAAACTTTGTTATTTCTAGGGATAACTATACATAATATCCATATTGAGTATAGAATCATGGTGAATGGGATCTCACACTACCAAGGAAGGAGAACTTTTTGCGATTTATCATGATTCCAAGAGATTCAAATTGTAATATTATCAATCTTTTTTAATACAAACCCAAATGTGGCTTAGCTTTCCTTGGATTGTTACACCACTACATTCAAGTAACTTTCTCGATGGAAGTGGCACACTGATCAATATTCACATAAAAGCGCTCTCATCACTAACCTTTAAGTTGGCTCTCACTCCTACAACCATCAACGACATAGAATTTCTTCCAACCTCTTCAATGTATTGGATTACACACCACTCCCATTTCCTCTTGCAAAGCTTTTTCCCAGTTTTTGACTCGAGCATAAGACGTTTTCAACTATCAATCTCGCCCCATTTTGAAATCCCAAGGTTGCCATAGTGGCCTTGGGGTAAACAGTATAAGCTGAACATCCTAGGTTCGGAACTTCACATTCACACTCTTGGGGCTATCAAACTAAGGGAATTTCCCCTTGAATTACACAAGATGCACTTGTGAAAAACTCCTTCTCGAGGGCATGTGCACCTCCCGGGATTAATCAAGACTTCATCCTGGACACCAATGCCAATAAAAAAGTCTCCATTTTGTTCAAGGTTGTTGACCCTAAATGAAGTTGATGCGTACCTCAACCTCTCTCTTTGATTTCACTTTCATGCTTTAATCCCTACTTTAGTTCTAAAAAATACTTCTTAATCTAAAAAGAATTGTGATATTCAGCTAAATTTGTCATATTGCTTCCATTATATCAATCATCCTAATTTCAAATACCCACATAACAAATTTTTTTTGAAGTCATTTACCACTAACTAGTCAACATTGATATAATCTTTAGGATGGTTTTCTAAGTTATGCCTCCATATGCAATCAAGGGAGTAAAGTTGAAGTTCCAGTCCTTATTTTCACTTGATCCTATTTTTTTTTTTATAAGTAACTTGATCCTATTTTATGAACGATTGTATGGACAGAGAAATATTGAGGTATCACAATTAAATATTAAAGAATGTCAAGTGTCAAAGATGTTGTATCAAATAGTGAAATATATAGTTCGGGTTTTCCAGTATTGTACATGCCATGCATGCCCTTACCTGACAACAGTTAATACCCCACTATTGGATTGAAGCGTGGCATCATTTGCCCTGCTCTACCATTAGATCAATCAAAGGCAAGCCCAAGTCACTATTTGGGATATTGTTTTTTGATAAGTAACTATTTGGGATATCACTCTACCATTCCAACTACAAGTGTTATTCGCAACATGTAAGGAGAGTGAGGAGGTGTTCAATACGGTTTTATGAGTTAAAAGTTTGTTGGGTTGTTGGGGGGGGACAAGGACGAGTCGAAGGATGGAGGAGTACGTAGTGGTATTGATGTTGAATCTAGTAAGGCATGGAGGGGAAAGGAATGGGAGGGAGGTGCGGGAAATGGTGCTCGTAGTGTTGGAGAAAGCACTAGGCGTGCTTGAATGCAAATGCAATCTAAAGTCTAGGCACAAAGTGCAGAGTGCAAAGTGCAAAGTGGTGCAAGTGCAAGTCTACTTGAAGTAAAGTGCACGTTTTAAAAAATGATGTAACAAAAAATCCCTCAACTAAAAAAAAGGCTTAATAAGATAGGACATGGTTGTAATAAGTGTAACTTGTGAGGGTTAACCATCAATTGTGTGTAGCATATATATTGTTGTAAATCAAAGAATGAAAAAGAGGGATTCCCTCCATGAATATCTACATGGTATCAGAGCAATGAGTAGTCAATTGGTGGTAAGTGGTGTATAGTGGTTCAACTAGGAGCGACCGAAATCAAGCTCACTGTTGTCTAAGTTTCTAGCGTTTCAAGTGGTCTCCTGTGAGTTTCTGGCTTCATCTTTGATACCAGGCACCAGGGTTGAACTCGTCATTGTTGTCTATGCATCCCGAGGAGTTTCTTGCCGTGATCGGCCTCCGAAAGGCCTCTCCGTTGCTGACGTCAAAGCTTCGGAGTGTTTGGTTGTAGGTATAAACTATCCAATCCTCGAGTGCAGATAACTCCAATCTGGAGTAAGAACATGTCCCTATTCGGAATAATACCAGTTTGGTAACGCGAATAAGTTAATACCCAGATTACTTATTCTCGTTTAGGATAACCTAAACCCTATTTAAGGACAACAACAAGCCGATATGGTTCAAGCTCGATACCAACCGATTTAGACCTAATAGCGTCTAATACGGAATAGATACAAGCCGATACAGAATCGATACTGGCCAATACAAACCCAATACAGGCAGGTTCCAAGCCTATACGTGACTGTTTCGGCCGATACAGATTGATTTCGACCGATAAACAGCCAAAATTTGGTTTTTCAAGTTGATTTTTCAGTTGAATTGTGACTTTTTCCTATGTCCATGGCAACTAAATTTGAGCCACAGTCGCCTGAAGTCACTCGACGTGAGGGATGTGATGCCAAAGGTAATCGCACTTGAAGTCAAGAATCTCGAAAGTGCACCCATTGTGGTCACACTAACCACTTGGTGGACTATTGTTGGGATTTACATGGTATACCATATGGGTCCTAATCAGGCCATTTGCCAAGATGTTATATCACAATCACCAAGCTACAACCCAACTCCAGATATGATTAGCATATCAAAGGATGAGTATGATTAGCTTTTGGGTCACACATTGGTTTCATCTTCCACAACTACTCTTGCCCACTCAAGTACAGCGTCCACATGTCTTGTCTCATCCACCCAAGATCTATGGATCATTGATTCAAGAGCTAATGGACATCTAACCGGTTTGTCCTCTGCCTTATCTAAGTTAGATACTGTGACATCTCCAAAAAATGTTACTCTTGCTAATGGCTCCCTTGCTAAAATTACATGCATTAGATCCACTAAGCACATTGACTCTATATCCTAGTCATCTATTAAATATGCTCCCAATTTTCCCTTTAGTTTGATGTCTATTAGTAAGATTCCTCAAAGTCTATTAGTAAGATTCCTCAAAGTCTTCAATGTTTAGTGGCATTTTATCCCTCTTCATGTATCTTTCAGGATCTCAAGACGAGGAACAAGATTGGTACGGGGCATGAAGCTGGTGGTCTGTATTATCTTGATGTTAAACAGTCACTCACTCGAGCCCTAACATCCTCATCATCTGCTTATGAATGGCATTGTCACCTTAGTTACCCCTCTCTTTCCCTTTTGAAGCATCAAGTTAGGAATTTAGGAAATGTGTCTCCATTTCCTTGTGAAGCATGTCAACTTATTAAACATCATCATGTGTCTTTTATACCTTGAGTTGATAAACGAGCATCAAGTCCTTTTGAATTGGTTCTCCATATCCTGATATATGGAGACAAATCAACATTGAATCAAACAAGTTTTAGTATTTTGTCACATTTGTTGATGACTACTCTTGTGTGACATGGGTGTTTATGATGAACACAAGATCTAAATTTTTTTCCATATTCAAAGTGTTTTGAAAAGAAATTAAAACCCAATTGAACAAAAAGGTTCGTTTTGCGTTCTGATAATGCTAGAGAATATCAATCTAGTGCATTTGCTACTTACTTAAGTAATAAAAGAATGTTCATCAAATTTCATGTTCCTATACACCCCAACAGAATGGGGTGGATGAATGCAAAAAATCGTCATTCGTTAGATGTAACCCAAGCTCTTTTATTGCACATGCATGTTCCTAAATGTTTTTGGAGTAATGGTGTTCTTACTGCTTGTCACCTTATTAACCATATGCCTTCATCAGTTCTCGATAGTTCCTCTCCCTTCCCCATTTTTTTCTCTTCATCTTTGTCATTTTCTCTCCCTCCAAAAAATTTTTGGGTGTGTTTGCTATGTTCATAACCTTGGCCCAGGTTTTGATAAACTTGATCCACATTCTACCAAGTGTTTTTTTGTTGGTTATTCCCGGACTCAAAAAGAATATTGTTGCTATAGTCCTATTCTTAGATGCTACTTCACGAGTGCTGGTGTTGCCTTCCTTGAGTCCATGCCCTATTTCTAGGACACATTTTTTAGTGTTGAGTGTGATCATCTACCATTACCTACTTTTACACTTTCTCCTCCTTCACACTCACCCAATTTTATGCAACCCTCCTTAGTGCCTTCCCCAGTTCCTTTACAGGTTTACTCACTTTGCTTGCGGCCACCGGCTCCCATGCCTCCACTAACCATGTCTCCATCTTCAGATCCTGAATTACCTAGTACTTCAGACTCTCCACCTATTGCTCTCCACAAAGGTACTCATTCTTGTGTTACTCAACATCCGATTAGCCAATTTGTCTCATATCATGCCTTATCTCCTTCATTCTCATGTTTTAGTTATCAACTTTCAAAACTTTCTGTTCCTAAAATAGTTCAGGATGTTTTATCTGATCTAGGATAGAGGACAGCTATGAAAAATGAAATGGATACTCTTGATCATAATGGGACATGAGATCTTGTTCCACTACCACCTCTCAATTCAAGGGTTGGTTGCCAGGAGACTGTATACAGCATGTTGGCTGTAAATGGATATATGCAATCAAATTTCATCCCGATGGTTCTATGGAACATCTGAAAGCCCACTTGGTTGCTAAGGGTTACACATAAACACATAGCATTGATTACGAGGAGACTTTCTCCCCAATCGCCAAAATCTCCTTTGCTCAAGGGGAGTATTAGGGTACTGTATGTAAGTTAAAAAAAGCATTATATGATTTGAAACAATCTCCTCAAGCATGGTTTGGGAGGTTTTCCAATGTTGTATTGGCATTTGGTCTTCATAGATGCCAAACAGACCATTTGGTATTTCACCTACATAGTGATGCAGGTCACATTTTGTTGGTTGTATATGTGAATGAAATTGTAATTACTGGAGTGACTCTACTGGGATTACAAGGTTGAAACAGTTTTTACAAGATTAGTTTCAGACAAAATATTTGGGTAAAATTAGATATTTTCTTAGAATTGAAGTTAGTATATCTAAAAAGAGTATAAACCTATCTTAAAGAAATATATACTTAAACCTTCTAGAAGAAATTGGCATGTTGGGTGCACGACATATTGACACTCCTATGGACCCAAATCATAAATTCTTGAAAGAGGAATGGGAGTTGTTTGGAAATCTAAGTAGGTATCAAAAACTTGTTAGGAAATTGAATTATCTCACTATCACCAGACCAGAGTTAGTGTACTAAGTCAATTTTTACAAACGCCCAGGATCTCACATTGGAATGTTGTAATTCATATTTTTTGTAATCTTAAGTGCGCTCCTGGCCTTGGATTATTGTATCAACCAAATGGACAGCTTAGGGTTGAATCCTTTTTAGATACTAATTGGGTAGGATGCCCTTCATATAGAAGATCTACTACTGGATATTGTACCTTTGTGGCAGATAACTTAGTTACATGGAAGAGTAAGGCTGCGTTTGGATGTTGAACTGAGTTTAGTTCTTTATGAATAGTACTGAGTTGAGATATCAGAGTGAGTTTTGTTGGGGTCCACCTAAGATGAGTTTAAATGTGTTTGGATGTTAAGATAAGTTTAGATGTATTTATAGAAAATTGAAAAATGTTGTGGATTCGACATGTAAAGAAGTGTTGAATTGAAAAAAGTTATGGATCCCACGTGTAAAGAGGTTTTGAGTTGAGATGAGTTTAATAATTTGGAGTTGGGTGTTTAGATATTAGACTTAGCTTAAAATTAGACTAACTGAGTTGAACTCAGATGAATTTAACAACCAAATAGGGCCTAAGAAAAAAGCAATAGTAGCTCAATCTAGTGCAGAAACTGAATATAGGACAATGGCTCGCACTACTAGTAAGCTGACATGGTTGCAACACTTCCTTCAAGAATTTAGGTTTCGGATCCTGTCCCTTTCAGTTATTTTGTGATAATCAAGCTGCAGTGCATATTGCCTCTAATCCTGTGTTCCATGAGAGGACTAAACACATAGAAATTGATTGTCACTTCATTCGAGATAAGATACTAAGTGGTGACATTTCTACACCTTTTGTGAAGTTTGCAGATCAACTAGCAGATTTGTTTACTAAGTCATTGTATTGTAGTCAGTTAAAGATTATTTGTTTTAAGTTGGGTTTTATATGATATATATGCCTCAGCTTGAGGGGGAGTGTTGGAGGACATGGTTGTAATAAGTGTAACTTGTGAGGGTATAACCATCAATTGTATGTAGCATATATATATTGTTGTAAATCAATGAATTAAAAAAAAAAGGGATTCCCTCCATGAATGTCTACATAAAACATAGCAGTTTATATAATTTCCATGCTTTATGCAATACCCATATTGACGGATGAGAGAATGTGGTGTATGGGATCCCATATTGCTTGAGAGGGAAAAGTTCTTGCTCTTTATAATGATTTTAATGGGGCTGCAAATGTAACATTGACTAGTCCATTTGAAGTAGGCCCAGATGTGGCTTGGACCTCCCTTGGGACACTACAAATGGTATCAAAACCTATCCCAACCAAACGTGTGGGGCTTGAGCCTGTCACCTATGATGGAATGGCCTAACGAGGACGTCGGGAACTTAAGGGGAGAGTTTGTAATACCCCATACTAACTTATGAGTGTAGGTAGTGTACGAGATCCTACATTGCTTGAAAGGGAGAAGTTCATACTCTTTATAATAATTTCAATAGGGCTCAATTGTAATATTGACTAGTTCTTTTGGAGTAGGGACTAGATGTGGCTTGGGCTTTCCCTTAAAGCATTAGAAAAGATATTAGATTCTATCCCAACCATAAGTGTGGGAATTGAGCCGTGTCACATATGATGGAATGACCCAACGAGGTTGTTAAGAATTCAAGTGGGGAAAATTGTGATACCCCATATTGATTGATGAGTGTAGCTAGTGTATAAGATCTTACATTACTTGAGAGAGATAAGTTCTTGCTCTTTAAAAGGATTTTAATAGGGTTCCAATTATACCATTGACTAGTCATTTTGGAGTAGGGCTCCAATTGTACCAAATGAGTGGCATGTCATCCATAGCCTTGGCCTTGGGAGGAGGAAGAAGCTTGCTCAAGAAGCTTGGGTTGGTGGTGGTTTTCGGTGGTCCAAAGATGGACCTAACCAAATGGGCTTCAATTTGGGGTAGTGAGGATTTCATTTAGGGTTTCGGTTGGATCAAGTCCAAATCAAAATTTTCTTGGCCCAAAGTAATTACCAAGATGTAAGAGAGTGGTTAGGAGTGTATGAGTGTATAATTGAGTGGTTAATAGTGTGAGGAAGTGATTTAATTAAGTGATTAAGTGAATCGACCACTTTAGGGTTTGGAAACCAAGTCTAGGGTTTCAGCCAACACCTGGGATTTAGGGTTTCGGTTGGATTTCAATAGTTTAGGATTTCACTAGAGTCGAAACCCTCTTTTGGTTGGTCAGAATAGTGTTTGGCATAGGAGGCATGATCATATGGCTTGATTTACCTTCCATTCCACCACACTTCATTCTCTATGTGACAAGTGTCCTATTTCTATTCAAATGAATGGCTAGAATCGTACCATGTGTTCAACCAAAATGTAATCCTAGTGATTCTAAGTGGAATTGGACATTCTACATGGCGATTCAAAAATTGCTCTAGCCGGTTGCCACGTGGCACTATCCCGGGTGTTACTATTCACCCAAAAAATTGTGAAACTTTTTATTGCACTATAAAATCATAAATAATCATACGAGTCTAGTGGTGCAATTGGTTTTGTGAAATTTGACTCCTAAGTATCTTAATTAAATAAATAAAAAGGCACTCCCGACTACTATTCATCCGAAAGCAGGAAAAACGTTATTGCACCGTAAAATCCTAAACATCTTAGACTAATGGTGCAATTCGTTTTGCCAACTTGTACTTGTAAGTGCCTTAAATAAATAAAAAAGCAACCCTATCACCATAGTGGGTCGGGATCCGACTATGCTAATAGACTAAAACCAAATTGGTCGCTCAATTCGTGAAATCTTTTCGGGATTTCACGATGTTATCTAAGATTTAAAGAAATTCATCCATTGAATTTATTTTAGGTCATTATAGTTTGTGTCAAAATAATCCCATGAATTAGAGGCCAAAACAAAACCTGGTGAAAAAAACTCTCCTAACTTCCAAATTGATCTACTAAATAGTGAGATATATCCCCAATATTACTCCTACTTCATTTTAATCCTCCAAAGCAATGAAACAGGGGACTAACAGAGCATTTATATTATATCAAAGAATTATTTTGTCTACCTAGCCCACCAGTTCCATTGAGAACAGTATAACACACTGACTGCGATCAACATAGAAAATTCCAGATATATTATATTCTGTGCCACAATGAACAACTTCTGCCAATAACTACTGGCGAGTGGCATTTCGCACAATGCAATAGTGACATAAACTCATCAACAACAATAACAATCAAACTCATTATAATCAATCTATAATGATCTTCGAACTGTTACCTGCTATCATATTTTCAAACTCTGTAGGAGTCCTATTTTAAACATACTTTCCCCATCTCCATTTCTTACTGTTAATTATGATCGAAATACTATGTTAAATATCAGTAGATGATGGAAAGCTATATTTGGCATAGAATTATGATCGTTTCTTATTCTTTACAAGTGGCCGCTCCTATTCATCTAAAGAGTGAGTAGAATCAACCAATTACATCTTTGTAAAGAACTTCGTTCTTTTCTTTGTTCCATATATGAAAAGTCTCTTGTCTCAATGAACTGAGATGATGCATATGCTGCTCAATAGGTCTTGAACTCATGAAGCATCTTCCACCTGGTTCTTTTTTTTTTTTTATATATATAGGTAAAATAAAAACCAACTGGATCTTATAGGGAGAAGAGGGGTTATTTAATGCAGAATCATATACATAATCTTGAGTTTGCTCTGCAGGGGTGGGTCCGAAGGGCCCTGTCTTGGAGAGGTTCCCCGACATAAAAATATATATATATACATAATCTTGTGTGGCAACAACTGTCTATCTTTATCAAGATGAAATTCATCACATAAGAAGTCACTCTAGTCTTTTCTTTTTATAAGTAAAGAAGTCACTCTAGTTATGACATGATAAACTTATCTCCATGATTACCTATCAAAAAAAAACTTATCTCAACGATGGAATGCTTCTGCCTTATCAACTTTAGAGAGCACTAGAAATTAATATACTACTTTTTTAGTAGCAATATACTATAAAACAGTAACAACTAAAAAGACAACACAAATTGTTTAAAAGTATTTATAATAGAAACATAGCAGAAAATAGATAAAATAAATAAAATATCTTTTTGATAAGTAAATAAAACATGAGACACTGATTCTTACCTTCTCTTTCTTGAGCTTTATATTCTCCTCTTCTAGATGTGAGACTTTGCTCACTAGCTCGTTATGGTAAGCCTGTGCAGTCGCAAATGGTTTGTCAATGAACAAGGGTAGCATAAACCAACATAAGTAATTTCAAAAAGGAAACAAGCACATAAGCCTACCTGTTTTCTAGCTCGTGAGCGTGCAGCTGATTCCCTGTTCTTGATTTTTCTCTTAAGCCTCCTGTCCAAAGTCTTCTCAAATGTATCTGAGGCAGTCCTTTTCCATCCAAGCACTGTTGTATCGGATAATGTGCACGTTGAAGGGGATGATGACAAACACATCTTTTGTGGAAAACTTTCAGGGGTCACTGCCTCAACAATATCCAACCCCATGGTACGACCTACAGAAGCTTGGGCAAAAAGCCCTGCTTGTACAAGGAAGTCCTCTAAAGTCGTTTCCCCAAGTTTCATATTGACATCCTGATCCTTTGGTCCTTCACCATACCTCTTGTTTTGCCCTTGTTGAATCTCTGTCCACACTTGATCAACCGTCTTCCCACTCAATGCCCGAGCCAATGTTGCACTAGCCTCACGTTGGAGGGAAGATGATGAAGAGGACTTGTCATTGTCCATTCCCATGGATTGATTTGCTTCAGCGGTCCACACTTTCTGCAGAAGCTCATCAAGGTTCATGCTACCCACTGGTTTCCCCATGTCCCCCAATTGGTTTTTTACCTCATCAAGGGTGAGGTTATACCATGAGCTCTGCCTTGTCAGTTGGGATGGTTGCAAATGAGGCTGTTGACCGTTGCCTTGAGACCCCATTGTTTGAATCCCCATTAAACAAACTTCGAACAAGAGAAGCCTACTACTGCAACAGACATTAATATTTCTCAAAATTAGTAATGAGCATAAACTAGAAACCCTAGGGCAGTATATGGGTGGCATTTTATTTCTCCGAAGTATTTTTTACAGCTTAAAGAGTAAAAAGAAAACCTAGAAACGGTACTTTGAAGATGAACAACAATTTACGTCCAAGTTGCGCAAACACACATATACCGATCAAACGGATTCTAACAACCCCCTCATACTTCATCTGGTGAAATGGTTAGCAAGTAAATTCACCAAATGTATTAGTATATCCAACGTTTTTGAGCTAATTAAAAAGGGGAAAAAAAGATAGCAACAAATTTTCCCACCATTTTGCAATACAAATATAAGTAGAACTAAAATTCCTCGGGAATTATCTCAAAACTGAAAATGAAGATAAAAGAAATGAAAGAGGTGGACAAAAAATATCTACCAGGAGGATTGAGGTTAAATCCGCAAACCAGTCGTGAAAGGATTTTTCACCTTTTACATAAGGAATCCCCCCGCCGGGTATCTGTATTCCTCTATAACCTCTACGACTCTATGTACGTACGCGTACGTACGTTAGTGTGCAACGCAACACAGCACAACTGAGTAAGAGGAAGAGGGGAAGGGAGAAGGGGAAGCGAATGGAGGATAAAAAAAAAAAAAAAAAAAAACAGAAGAAACGCCACGAAAATTGTTGGCTTTTCTTCGATCGGTTTCTGTGAATACCGTTTACGGTGGTTGCCTCGTTGAGGCCGGAGGCGCTCGCTGGTCCTTTATATATTACATGTGCCTAACTACCTAGCTGGGCCTGGGCCACGCTTTGACAATTAGTAGATGTCGTGTTGTGCTCAGATCAGAAGTACAACCGCCTCGTTGAATTTTATAAAATTTTTTATTTTATTTAATCTTTTTTAATTTTTTTATAAAATAAAAGAAATAATTCAATTTTTTTAATTTTAAAATAAAAATAATATAAAAAATATATATTCTAACACTATTTTATTTAATTTTTAACTTTTATCTCAATTCATCTCAATTTATCTATGAAAACAAATAATACCTATATTAAATACTACACGTGCTTGGTATAAATTTAGTATTTTATATAAGAGTAATTTGATGTGTGGTGTAGGGTTGAATAAAAAAATTTATATAATCAGACATACCATAGGGTGCAATGCGATGGGTATTAATAAAACATAAATGATATTTGTAATTTTAAAGTGTTTAAGTTTGTGCACTCTTTTTTATAAAAGTAGATAAATTTGAGACCTATATAAAAAATTATTTTTTTAATGATGGATCTTATTTTGTTTGAAAGAAAGTGTGTGAGATTTATACATTCAAGAACTGTATGTAATATTACTCTTAATATAATACAAATAAATCTCATAACGGAGTGGATTACGTCGGTATCTTATTCAATTTTGATTAATGATGAGCTCAATTAGCACTTAAACCTATCTGCGAACTTTGTCAAGGAAATCTTGATCTCTTTATTTATTTATGAGTAATGATATACATACAATATGTTTTACAATTCTTTATATAACTATATTTTAAATTAAATATATTTCTATAAAATGATATTACTTTTATAAGTTATATTATTAAAATATCCCTCATTTAATACAAGACTGTGTGAAGGGTTGTGAAAATGGTTGTATATGTATTATTTTCCTTTGTTCATACCATACTCGGAAGTTCAAGTTGTCTATTGTCAAATTGCTAAATATGGGATTAGAGTTGCACATATATTATTTGTTGATTGGAAAATGATGGTCAGCCGCCCAACTTATACCATTGGATTTGACCACTTGCTATTTTTTTTACTTAATAATTAAGAAAGTGACTATTAATAAAGTTATATATTTTTTTTAATTGGTTAAAGATGTTAAAAAAATATTTTTTAAAAAATGAAAAAAAATCCAAATAAACTAGGGGGCATACAAGCTGGGTGGCCTAGCATTATCCCTTGCTGATTACATCAAGACAAACTCTCTTGAGTGGAGTCAGTTGCAAGGACTTCTAATTATATGTTATTGAAGAAAATTGTGCAGATACAGTAATCTGAAAAATAAATACAACTTTTAGGCGTGTAAACACTATCTTTAAAGTGGTAATTGCCCCCACTCGAAAGAGTTTGCTACTCGGGTTACAAGCAATTTACCTCCATGATACAGCAAAGTCACTAACTGTAGATAGAAATTCTAAAGTTTTTTTTTCAGAGTTTCTCTACAAAATTATGTAAGTGGCTGAAAATATGGGAGAATAGAATGAATAAATTCGTGGGTCTCATCCCCTGTTTATAAAGAATGAATAAATTCGTGGGTCTCATCTTCATTTGTAGAGAATGAAGTGGCACTATGTGTAAGATCACAATTCTTAATTTGTGACTTGTCAACTGGTTGTTACTGGTTTAAAGGTCATGATATTTCACTTAAAAATTAAAAGGTATGTGCATAGCCTAGTGATCAGCAGGTGAGAGGGCACTAGTTTGAATCTCCATAAGTGCCTTTTCAATTAAATAAATTTTTGATGTATTGCACCCTATTAAAGTACATATTTGGCCCATGTGCAAGCACACAAATGTTGTGACTCTTTGGCCCACATGTAAGGCTTGACCGGCCCAAGCATTATGTTTGTCCACGTCCAACACTTCACTTCACAAAATAAATCAAATTTCACTTGTAGAGTTTTAAACTCCTACCATTTCATTTGAAACACCATGTCATTACCACTAAACTAATGCATCTCTTTGAAATAGTGGTTCACGTAAATAAATAATAATCCACATTTAATAAATTCACATATTTAATATCATAATCTATAATAAACATAACATATATAAAAAGTCATCTGGACAGATCGATTGAGTAGAGATAAAATATCTCTCCATTTTAGTAAAAACACTAACATGAAGTTGTAAGCATTGATACTGAAATAGGCAAAAGTGAAATGAACCGGAGACTTTAAGAAGCCTTTAGGTCTACCTCTAATGATTGAGTTTTGTTACTAATCATTCTTACAAATTATACATCATATTTATTTTAATTTTTAAAAAATTATTTTTAATTTTATACTTTATAAATTAATTGATTTCTTCTACTAATCATTTATATACCACACATTTAATAAGAAAAAAAAATATGTATAGTATAGGGTGTGAGGATGATGAGTAGATTTTTTTTTATAAGATCATATGAAAGTTAAACAATTGGAAGTCTGGCAGGTTTGGGTACTGAGATCATAATACATTACTATTATTTATTATTTTATTATTATTTTTTATCTATTTTTTATTACTATATATTACTTTTCTTTATTATTTAATATTTTATTATTTTTTATTATTATTAACAAACATTCACAATACTTCTCAAATATTCTTACTACCCATACCTAAGTTATCATCGGTCTGGAAGTTCTTCAAAACGGTTGTTGACAGTTGTCCAGACAATTCCAACTTGCTGTATGGGTGGGGTATTTTGAGACTGCCAAAGACTCTATGCGGCCAAATTTATCAAATGATGCAACATTTCTTTTTGGGCCAGCAAGAAAATGAGGATAAAACCCATTGGAAGAAGTAGAAGAAGCTCAATCGAGCAAAGCAGTCTGGTGGACTTGGTGATACTGTTTGAAATATTGTATGGCCGGTATTTTTCATACCAGCTACTGATCTGGTATAAGTATTCTGTATATTTCAAACCGATATTTCGGCCCATATTAGTTAATATTTTGGCCTATATATATATTTTTTCATTTTTTTAAACTAAAGCTCATTTTTTGACCCCTAATTCAGACTAAAAAATTTAAAATTTATATATCTATATATTTATATATAATTTATTCATATATAGACTGTTATTTTGAAATATAATTTTTATATAAACATATATATATATAATTTATTCATATATCAACTATTTCAAAACGGTACACGAAACGGTACCAGTACCGAAATATTTCGTTCCAGTACCTTAACCGGTGTGACATTCGGTTCGGTATTCAAAACATTGCTTGGTGAACCTAGCACTTCTTTCTTATGTTTTTAATATTAAAAATGTGAAAATAATTTTTTTTTATTTTGGAATAGTAAAAATTGTTTGGATCATAAAATTATAGAAAATCTTAACAATTTTGATTCACATGAAGCAAAATTAATAGACTTACAGTCTTAAAAAAAATTGATAAAAAAAAGTAAAGAATATAACTAATAGAATAAACAAACTATTTAGCATTTAGAACATGTAAATACTATTTATAATTTATTTTTCACATCTAGTGTTAGTTTATTCAGATGTACACAACAAAGTTTAATTTTTTCATTTTTTTAAGCAAGAAGCCATTAGCTTATTTAGGATTGAAAAATGCTATCAATACTTACAATTTTATGTACATAATTATACGTGTCGATGTGTCAACTACTAAAAATTGTAAAAGCTTTAAATTTGGAATTCGGAATTCAAATTAAAAAAGAAAATGTTGATCAAATGAGGCTTTCACACTTAGAACGTATAATATTGTGCGTAAAATTGTGAGAACATGCTACTCTATAGAATTCGGTTAGAGCTTTATAAATAATCATTCATTCTCCAAAACCTCATATAACTACAATTATATATTTGATTTAATTAAAATATGTACAAAATAAATTTATCTATCCATCCACATTTAATTTAAAAGAGTAATCTAGATTAAAAAAAAAAAAGAGAGAGAAGCTTTTATAGTTAATTTTATTAAATAATGTTAAAATTTGATGCAAAGTCATCCACTAGGTTAAGGCTCCGTTTGGTTGCAAAAATCAACTGAGATCAATTTAGTTCAGTCTAACTTTCAAACACCCAATTTTCAAATTGCTAAACTTATCTCAACTCAAAACCTCCTTACACGTGAGACTCATAACTTTTTTCAACTCAACACATCTTTATATATGGGATCCAGAACCTTTTTCAATTTTTTATAAATAGTATTAAACTCATCTTAACATCCAAACATATCTAAACTCATTTTAGATGGGTCTCACATAAGTCACTCCACCTATTCAACTCACTACTATTCAGAAAAAACTCAACTCAACTTAACTCAACATCTAAATATAGCCTAAAGCTAGAAGCTACAGAAGTCCATTATCTTGGACCTCTAGTACATGGATATGTATGATCAGGCTCATGTTTAGAGGTTGTATTTTATTGGCTCCATTTGGATACAGAAATACTCTCAACCCATCTCATCTTATCTCATCATTATAACCTTTTATAATTTTCATACAAAATATAGTAATCAATTCAATTTTTTTAAAATTTTAAAACAATAATAATATTAAAAAATAATATTCTAACAATATTTTATTCAACTCATCTAAAATATCTCATCTCTTCTCATCGCACTCTCCAAACCAGTCCTAGAGTTCTTCGACTCATTATTCCTATACCATACACTTGTTAAGAAAAAAAAAAATAAATAAAAGTAGATGTGTGATGTAAGGATGATGGGTATAATATTTCTTTTGATTAAGTTGGATTTTTAATAATTCCAAGAATTTCTTTTTTTCTATATTAATTAAAAATAAATAACTAATCTTTTAGGGCTTGTTTGGGAAAGTGAGATGATCTTATCTCATTTCATTTCAAAATTTCTCATAATTTCATTCACAAGTATTATTTAAACATAAATACTTTTCAATTTTAAATTTTTAACTTTTTCACCTAATCATTACAATTTTTCTAAATTTTTAAACAAGATACAAAAAATAATAATATTTTTTCAAATTTCAAACAACATTATATTCTAATAACATTTTAACTTTATAATATTTTTATTCAATTTTTTCTCTCACGTTTTCCAAAATTGAATAAAACATCTTAACTCAAACTATTTTACTGCTATTCAAAAATTATTTTACTGTTATTTATAGAATTTTCATCTCATCTCACTTCTCAAACGAGCCCTTAACGACTTTGACCTTGTAAGGGATTAAGGGAACAAGTTCAAAAGTCTATGGCCCATTTGGATAGTAAAATGTTTTATCTCATCTCATCATTATAATTTTTTAAAATTTTCATACAAAATATAATAAACAATTCAATTTTTTCAAGTCTTAAAATAATAATAATATTAAAAATAATATTCTAATAATATTTTATTCAACTTTCAACTTTTATCTCAACTCACCTCTTTTTAACTCACTATCAAAACTGCACCTAATTCAAATTTTAATTTTTAAAGATAAACGTTTTATTTTGCTTCATATTATTATTAAGAGAATTGATATTTGCAGTCCTAGTATGTGCAAGTCTCGATATCCCATTTGAAAAAAGTAGATAAATCTGAGATTCACATAAAAATTTATTTATTTAATGATGAATCCCATTTTTTTTCAAAATAAATGTGCGAGACCTACACATCCTAAAACTAAATCTAACATTACTCTATTATTAATTAAACATTTCCATTACTTAAAAGTCAAAACTTTCCTTAAGCTTAGAAATTGCGTGACTGTAGAGGAGTGAGTCAACGTTTGTTTGGCCTTAGCTTATATCTCATGAGTTGCAATAAATTGAGGATTTCTACAAACATAATTGCATTTGTTTGAGGAAGAATCTTGTCTAGTCTATTATCTTATCTTTAAGGTTACTAATAACCACTATTATATGGTAAAGCCAACTTTTGTTTGGCCTTAGCTATATGTCATAAGTGGCTATAAATTTCGATCAAGAGTAATATGTTGGTATGCTCCATTTTTTTTTTTTTCAAAATGAGTGAATGAAACTTGCTCATCCCAAAATTGTATCATTACTATATTTTAAAATGGAAGAAAGTTTTATTATATTTTATGGCATATCTATTTTAGCAACATGTAAAAAATGCAAATATTTCAGTCTTCACTTACTATTCTAAATTCGGGCCTTACTGTAACACCCCACCTAAAAAGCTCGTTAAAACTTAATCATTAGCTCCCTTAATCTTAGTTAGCAAGAGATTGTTATTATTATTGGAGAAATTATTTTTAGCTTGAGAATCTCATTTTTTTTTTTAGTATAGAATTATTGGAATGATTCTAGCATTATATTTTTTATTAATTGCCAAGAAACCAATAGTGGAATGACACTTGACATAATTATTGGGCTAAGCAAAGGGCTAAATATGGATGGATTTAGGTGTGAGCCCAAGAGTGTTTAATTAAGGGCCCTCAATCACTAAGGATATGATAGGCTAAGAATAGGTGCCATAAGCCTAAACCCATTAGCATTTATGAAGTTGTAAGTCTTTATTAGAGAGCCTTAGAAATTAGGCCCAAATGTTTAGAAGGCATGAAGCCCTTCAGCCTAACTTGGTGTTAGTAAAGGCCTTTGGCCCAACCTTAAAAAGACATGTTATTTAGACCCAATCTTAGTAGGCCTTTAAGGCCTTAGATGAGCCCTCAAATTTGGACATAAGGTCCACTCAATAGCCCACACCTAAAGCCCACAACAAAAAGACTTATATAAATGGCCCTACAAGCCCTACAAGGCCCAAGAACCTTGTCTTCCATTTTTACATTTCTAATTGAAACCTACATACATTATACCATTGGTTTCCCTCAAGTCCAAGAAGTGCCACACTCCCCTAGGCTTCCCACTTGATCATAATTAAGATTCTAACTTGAGTTAAGGGCATTGATCAACTTACACATGATTAGTGACTTATAAACCATTATTTTTAAGCTTAATTTTTCTTCAAATTATTTTTCCGCATTTTTTTATCTAAAATTTATTGATTTGCATTATTCTTAGACTAATTTAGAAGTTTAGACTTGACCCAACACATGTCAAAGAAGCAAAGCCATGCCAATAACCAAATGATCACTAATCATCACCTTGATGCATCACCATGTGTACTTCATCAAATCAACCCCTAGCCCAGGCCATTTCCATCATATTTTCATTTATAATTTCACTAGTCACACATCATCTCATCACTTACGAACCAGACCAACCATTGGGCAAAAGTCCTCCAAGAAATCGAACCAAAGTCCAATCATTTCCTTAGGAAAACTAGTTGGAACCAAACCAAGTGCCCTTACTATTTTTCATGATTTTTCTGCTCTTCCTTGAGCCATTCCCACACGCCACCACCCCTGCCCTCCAATACCAAAGATGTACTTCAAGGTACTCAAAAGCTTGCTCGTCATTTTATCCCTCAAAGAAAGCCAAACCGATTGGTAAAGGGAGAGGGTTGCACATGTCACTCAGCTGAACCACCATCACTTTACTTCCCTTTCATTTTCTACTCATGTATGATCACATGGTAGCCAATCAAGCCTTCTTTCCTCACCTGAAAAGGCTCCAAATGAAGGCCACCATACCTGCAAAACAGACCACAAAGATGAGACAAAAAAATGAGAAAAAATTGGCCAGCTTCGTGGAATCAAACCCATTGGCCTCTAGCATGATTTCCTCTTGGAAATCATTTTTGTTTTGTTTTAAAATCTGAACCAAAGCAGGCCCTACATCCATAGGATCATTGCAGCACCTGGCCTTGATTAAATCATGAAGTTATAGGGTACTATTCATCTGCACAAAGGATGACACAATCTGATTGTTGGCACTCATCATCCACCGCCCACCTCCACCATTCCCAAACCTCACCATTGACGTGCCTCTCTTCCCTCACCCCTCCAATGAACCCTATAAATACCCCCTTTCACCTTCTCACTTCCTCACACCACTTCTCAAGTCTTCTTTGAGTTCTTGAGAGTTTTTCTCCTTTTAGAGTGCAAAAGAGTGAAACTGAATGAGTTGTGAGAGTGTTCTTGAAGTGAGAGTGTTTGGTAGTTCTAAGGCCTACGAATTTTGCAAGTAACCTTGCCCTAATATTTTTTTAGTATTAGCATAGCATATTAGGCTTTAATTTATACCATGAGAATGAATTTTGATCAAGTTTAAATAAGGCTTAGCATGCTAAGTTCAAAACTGGGTTAATTAGGAAGTATGGATTGCATAAATTGTTTAAGTTGAATTTCTAGCTATGACCTGTCTTAGTATAATTTTATATGATTCAAAAATATCTTAGAATGAATTTTGAAGGTTTAATTTCGAAGTTGGAAGCATGCCATAATAGGTTTTAATTCTATCTTATGTTGATCATCTAACATGCATTGGTTTTGATTAGTTTATGCTTAACTTTTAGAAGTTTTGATTAATTTACCTAAGCTTGAATAATGTGTATTTAGAAAAGCCTTATGCTTGGGATAAGAATGAAAATGCATGGTTTGATTAAGTTTTGAAACATCATGCATATGCTTAATGGGTGTTTTAGTGGTAATTTGGCCTTAATCCATGCTTAAGTGTTAGGATGAACTTGTAGGACTTAAACATAATATTTTAAATTGTCCCTAAGGTTGTATTCAAGCTTGAAATTGAGGAAATTTGAAGCACACATGCATCCATAGAGGTTTTAAATTGAAATCACACATAGGCCTTAAAATGATGCATGCCACAGGTTGTAATTGGTATAGTTGCACTTTGATTCTTAAAATTATAAGGGCATAGATGGTTTTAAAACATGTAAGATTTAGGGTTTTTGAAGTTTGGTAAATTTTGGGGCAAAAGGTAAATAATGAAAATTCAGGACCTTGGTGGCAATTTTGAAAAGTTTAGGGGCAATTTTGTAAATACTAATTTTTGAACCCTTTTAATTATGAACATCTTTTTTAGTAGTTCAAACCCTAACTTAGTATAACTTTGAATACAACCGTTTCGATTTTCTAAACTCGGGAAGATTGTAAGTTAGTCTAACTAACACTCTGATAATTTATTTATAATTCATTGATAAATGTCACATTCATGATATAAATGTTTTTAAGCATGAAACATCATGTTATATGATACATTGAGTACATGACTACTTTCTTACATGACATGTGCAATTTTCATCATTTGAGCATGTTATACAAAATTGTCATTTTCATTTGAAGCATACTTACACAAACGCATGTTATGAAAAATATTTTCAAAGCATAGCATGAAAACTTAATTTTTGTCATGACCCCAAAGGTTAGAATGAAATTTCTCCTGGTGAAATTCCTATGTCTACTCTAGAGTGAGTAAAAGTAAAGTGGTATAACCCATGAGTTGATGAAAAACAGTCAACGAGTTTCGAATGTGTTCTTTTTAAAGCGGAGGTTGGGGGCTTCACACTTATACATACGCATAATTGCTTCATATTTAAAGCATACCCAAACACTAATTATCAGGCATCTCGAAGTACATATACATAAGACTCTTATCCTATCATGAGATGTATATCATTAAGGCTATGTTTGGTTGGTAAGCATACTTCAACCTATCTCAAATTAATCATTGATGAAATCCACTACTTTTTTAACTTCTTTTAAAAAAGTTAAACACGTCTCAACCTACTTCATACATTCAAATATATCTCAATGGAATCCACAAAATACTACTATTCACATATCAATTTAGATTATCTGAGATCATCTCAACATTCAAATGCAGCCTAAAAGTTAGTATTTGTTGACACAATCTCTAGTAGTGCCTGCAACACTTTCCAATCAACTTGCAATCAGAGAAACAAATTTGGGTGAACCTAATGGAGGATATCTCTGATAGTTAAGTCAGAAAGATTTTTTTTTCTTAATCAAGTGATTTCTCTTTGCAGTACGTACTTTGGGGTGTTTTTATAAGGATCGAGATGCCTCATATGGTACAACTCCCCTCAAGAGTACAATTTTGTAGTTGATAGTTTCCTTTCAGAGATTTTGTCTCATAAGTACTGAGTTTATTGGCATAAATCCCGATTCAAAATAGTTGTTGGTAGAGGTTCCCTATTGGTTATGATGGCCCCCATAAGAGCCTTATGTTATGATCCCAAACTGTGCATCTCGTTTAGTTTTAGTCTTTCCTTGTCTTATATCATGTGAACCACTCGTGATCGTACCATTGGCCACCCATTATTATTTTCTTGCGTATTGTGTGTATTTAATCCCATCATTGTTTACCCATCATCTTTTCCTCACCTACAATGGAAATTTATGCCGAATAGTTCCTTGCAAATTCTCGTCACACTTGTGCTATCGGAAATATTTCTTATTAAAATCTTTTTATTTTTGGGTTCACCATACTCCTTCTTAGACAAGTGTCCTTCTTCTTGCTTGCATTGTTGATTTCCCTGATACACTCTCATCTGTCTGACACATTTTCTACTAGTTGCATCGTGTAGCACAAAATTTGAGATTTTATTCAGCATGCCTTCCCTCTCTCCAACATGTGGCATTTTTCATTGGGTCATCCTCTCCTTTTCTTGCTGCTTTGTCTCCCTATAGTCTTCATCTTCTTCCTTTTTCTTTCATCTCCTTCTCCTTCTCCCTCTCACCTCTCATTCCTTTTGCAATTGGCAATACTTTTACACTCTTTCCCCTACCCGTCTTTAGATTCCTTTTAGTCCACATTCTTCATGGCTCCCAGAAATTCTACCAGATATACCTCTTAACCTTCTCTTTCCATCGGTCAATGGATGATACTCGTGGCAACCCTTCTGGGAATAGTTCTAGAACTGACATTAGGGTCAACTCTTCTCATCTTGTTTCTTTCAAGAGTAGTCGCTGGACTGCGACTACCACTCATATGGAGTTAAACTATGCGGAGGAGTGGTTTAGGATTTCAAACTTAGTGAGGTTGATTCTTCTTGACTCTCGCAGTAGCATAATCAACCTTGAAGGGGCTGTTGAACATGCTGAGCTATCATTAGAATGTTCTTGGTGGGATTAAGGCTTCCCTTCTGCTCAGCTTCTACCCAACACTTGGTAATCTTGGTGTCTTGATTGCATGGTGTAAAAGAAAGTCCTTAAAGAGGCTAAGGTTAAGAAACCCGACTTAACCGCTCGTGAATTCTTTTACGTTCATGGTGTGAGAAGGCATGACATGAACTAATGTAGTTTCCATTCATGTACCAGTTATCAAGTTATCCGCTTGGAATCTTGATATTCGCACATTAAGAATTGGGACCAGAAATTTTTCTTCTTCATGGTGGAAGAGAGTAGTGGTTATTTGCATTGGGGCATTGCTTTTCATGGTTGAGCAAGGTAGGTGACCAAATAGAAGGGCTCGTTATTGGTGTAATGAATGTGAGACTTTGCTTGCAGTGAGGAAGGGCTAACAGTTTGTTCTTGTCCGTGGGGGTGGGGGGGGGGGTGCTAGGGCAGCAGAGCTTCTCAATAGACTGCTCTAGAGGGTGGTGGAAAGGATGAATAAGGTGGTGTGGTTTGGAGGCACAAAAATGGTCTCTACCATGCATACGATTGTTCGACCTAAAACAATGCTATTTCTGGGTTGTGCTACCTATTTTGCCGCCCTAATGGCTAGTGTTGGTGGCAGATCTGCTTGTAGAGGGACTAAGGAGGTTGCGGCACATAAACCATAGGAAACAGATGACCTTCACGTCGTTCATGTAATGCATGGAGAAAAATTTATATGGGTTTGTTTTGAAGTGCTCGAGTTTAAGGGTTCAAGGGAATCGAGCTGGGTTGTTGTGGGTTTCTAGCCACTATCTTGGGCTTTATATTTGGGCTGGGTCATTTAATAGGCCAAGCCAAATTCTAGGGCTTGACTATAATTTCATGGCCTAATTGATTTCACAAGTTTCAATGGGCTGGGTCTTGAGTCCAATTAAGTACATATTATTCAATAAATACTTAAGGTCTTTTAAACAATTCCTTGAGCCTATTACTTGTTGAACATGGGCCCACACTGTAGATACTAACTGGGCTTTAACTCTATTATTGAGCCTAATAAAATCATTAATCCACCATTAATACCATCTAAAATTATTCGCTAAACCTCAGTAGTTTTTAAAATAAGTTCTTGGGCCTATGGCCCCAATTAAAAATTCTTAGCCAACCTCAATAGGTTATTGCTATTGGTCTTATCCAAAATGGTCCATTATACTTTATTTAGGACTCATAAAGTTATCCATATTCTAGCCCTATTAATATTGGGCCAAACTATTACATATAGTTCAACCTACAAAAATGTGTCAAGTATTTGTAGAAATTACATTCACACTCTTATTTCTTTTAGAAATCATATCTAACTTATTATAACCCCATATGACTTTAACATCATCTATTGGTCACAAACCCATTATAGTGCCAAGACCCAAACTTATCACACTTTTAAACCTTATCATATTAACTCCAAAAATTACTGAGATTTTATATCATAATACCTTCATGTGTCTAGTTCAAACTCCTAAAATTTTATACTTGAAATTAGTCCACAAAAGTTTTAAAAATAGCTTTGGTACTCAAACAGGTTGGAAAGCGCAGAAATCTATCCACGTCGTTCTATTCTAACTCTTGTTACTTCTTCTTAATTTTGTTTGAAATTAATAATCAAACCTAGCTCAATAATCTTCAACTGTCGCAAATAAATGTGTTAAGGACTTGTTTTGCACACTAGCAATCGTGTCTTCATTGCTTTTGGATGATCTCGCTTGTACCTGAAATTAGAAAGATAGGCCCGGCCTCCTTCGGATGCCTCCGATGCCTAAGTTAGTTGCCATTAAAGATATTTTTCTTGATCATTCAAAAGAGAGAGTATGAACGTACATTTAGATCTTTCCTTTGATCCTTATTTGTATCTAGTTCTTGGTAGGAGTCTCACCTACTGCTTTCGGTAGTTTGGCAGTTGTAATTCTCTAAAGGAGCGTTCCTTCTCATTTAATGCAGTAACCCATCTGGGCCTCAAGAATACTTCTACCTATCTCAGGCTTGCCCTCTTGAGTGGGCATATCAATGCATTTAATACGACATGCCCTCTGAGGTTCTCGACAAGCCCCTTCCTAACACGAATAGGTTCATTCTGCCAGCTAGTTGGCATGCTCTTTGCGATGGCTTCTTGTGAGAAGGTGGGCTATCGCTTTCTCGGGTGGCTCTACCCCTATCTCTAAGTGATGGACCGTTGGGCCAATTGCCCTGTGACTATCTCAAACTCCGGTTGGGATTTGAAGGAACTTGAAGTATCGGGACATATAACACAAGGTTGCATACCCCCATTTATGACAGTTAAAAATGCAATACACCTAGCATGCTTATAACAATATGCATTGTACCAGAATGCTAATCCCGAGACATAATTACTTTCCATTCATAATCACATAAAAAAGGTCACATCATTCATCCAACTAATCTGTAAACAATATAACATAGTACTGGAGACAGAACTCTATAGTTACAGACAAACAATACTCTAATCTAAATACCAAGCTACTCACACAACTCAACTATTAGCTCCAAAATAATGGTAAAAAACTAGAGGATTTACTCCATAAGCTCCCTGAGGCTCCTCTTCAGCCTATTCGACATCATCCAGTTGGGGGTGTGCTATTGCAACATTTCCTAACACATCATCTACCATTCCAGAGGGAATGGTAGTTGGGACTACCATAGTGAGATTTATAAAATCTTAGCAAGTAAAGCTCTAAAGCTATCAACAATTTAAATAAGCATGCATGATAGAAAACATGGCATGTATGCTTGATGGACATGGACTTTTATTTTATTTTATTTTAAGAAAGAGCGGGAAGTCACATGTCCAATAGTGACCCCCTCCCGATTTTATTAATAAAACTCTCACTTATGGCGGAGGAATATTGTGGTAACAATTAAGGCCCATGAGAAAACTCAAAAAATGGGTCTTTTGATACCAAAAGTTACACACATCCAAAATGAATCAATCATGTTGTTGAAATGAGTAAACTGCGATCCAAAAATGTCATCATGGTCGACTCTCGTGTGTCTGAGAAGCTAAGAGTAGAAAATGGGGTTATCGGCATAGAGCAAACCTATTAAAGAAAGAGAACTCTCTATTTAATCAATCTATGAAATGGGTCAGTCACATGAAGAATTGCGACCTAGAAGAAGTTGAGAGGAAATTGATCTACTGTCAATGTGACTGTTGTGGAGCCTTTGTTCCTTTGTAAAGAGTTCGGCTAGGATCTATAGTGCCAAGGGTGTTAGCTAGTTGGCAACACCCCAGATCTAATTTGAGTCTACCATCAAGTCCCTTGGGGCTATGGTCTCGAGGTGGTTACATCTACTGGAGTAAAGATTGAACCCGAAGTTTTAGAAATTGGAAGGATGATGAGGTCCGAAAGATGTTACACTCTTGAAGAATTGGAATCGAAAAGGAAAAAGGTAAAGAAAAGGTTGGTGAAGCTCCAGGCATGGAGAAAGCAGTAAAGCAAGGGGTAATAGAGCAAGAAATCAAGGAGTTTCTAAAGGTCATTAGGAAAAGTGAGTACATGGTAGTGGAATAGCTTAATCCTCATACTCGCAAGCAAGGATAGTTTTTATTACTGCAGGAAGAGGTTTTCCTTTCTGTACTTGTAGTGTAATAAGTCATCTAAGCTTGACGTAGATTATGTTCCCCTAGGATTAGTTGGAGACTAATACTAAGTATACTAGATATTTGTACTCGTAATTGGTAAAAAAATTTAAGTTGTATTAATATTATTCAAATGTCATTGTTGCTTCTTCCCAAATAATATTATACATTGTCATCAATTTCTCACTAACATTAACGTACAACAAACCGTACGTGATTCTCGGTTGACTAAAATATACATCTTGATAAGCACATATCTAATAATCGAAGATAGGCCTTCGTGTCTACACCTTAGCTGGGGCTGGTCCTTCCTAGGGGAACTATGCCTGGGCTAAATCTACATCAATATCTAAAACTCCAGTAAATGAAATCATAGGCGGGACCACCACAGTGAGACTTCCAAGAAATCCTAGTAGGTTAAAACTATGATATTATTATTAATGAGAGACAATGGAAATGAATAGGCATGCACTATTTCAAGTAAATAAATCTGTGAACACATATATTGATGTATGGCAAGGAATCCCCATTGGGCAAATCTCATATATGTATACTAACTATTAAGGCGAGGAATCACTCTCTTATCAAACCACATAGAATTCAAAATATCTCATCATATAAGTACCAACCGAAAAATCACTCCACCCGTTCAACTAGGGGAATCACTCTTTGAGGGTCCGGCGTAATGCGAAAGGGGACATACCATTTCTGGAGTTGAATGGAAATAAAGCACAAGAAGCGCTTCAGTGGTCTAAGTAATTAGTAGTAAGTGATGCAGAGTGCATCAAGTCCAACATCTGAGTGAGCAAGCACTTTATAGGAGGCCCGCCTGACTTGTCCTAGAGCGAGTTGGAAATGAGTATCTTGACTATGGCAAGCGAGCTAGAAAAGTCTCCTACTGTTAGGATGAGGAACAGGAGCTGAAAAGGCTAGTAAACTCGAATGTGATATGAGTTACACACCTAAGACAAGATAGGACTACTCAACCTAGATAAGCAACAGTCAAGGACTAACCAAACCAGATATGGGAACTTTTGAGATAACACGAAAGGGCTCAAAAAAGTGACAATTTCGTACGCAGAAGCCCACACTCAATTTGATATGTCACATCCATATTGGCTCTGCAATGAAAGGTGAAGGCACAACAAGTTGTCATCTGGACCCATACGTATGATCCAACGCCATGTAGAGAACCCTCGTTCAAGGAAGAGCTAAGGAGTTGGTAGGCCGTAAACAAACCATACCCTGGCCACTTGTGTTTGTCATCCTATAGTATGACAAAAAATGATTAAAAGACTTCTATTCAAGCATACCTTGAGTCAGAGGTTTGATAGAAATGACATCTAACAATCCCACTCTATTTAAAAGACTTGGATGTGGGACAAGATCTGACTTTTGAGAATATTCAACAAAAACTCATGAAGGAAACTGCTTTGGAAAGCAATGAGCGGAGAGGTAATGAAAGAACTTCCAACGTAGGAAGGTAGGTGCAACACCCCGCTCTCCCACGGTTAAGAATCAAGTCATTTTTATGAAATCAAGAGAACCAGAGTGCTACTATTGAACTTGACTTAAGAGTATTTTCTTTTATTCTAAAGGAAAACGCTTGGTACAAAAACTCTTTATATTAAAGAAAAGCCAGATACAAAAAATTCCATTAAATCATTGTTTATAAAAATCCTGAAATCATAAAAGAGACTCTACGGAAGCATTTATTAAAATTTTTCAAAACTTGTACTATAAAAATCAAAATTTAAAAATTTTGTATATGATCTAAACCTCTGCCATGCCTCTCTAGGCCAAGTCCCGTCCTGCAGCTTCACATTCATAAATATTATGACTTGGGGTAGTTTTAAAATATAAAACAAAACTAAGAGATCCATCATACCACAAACATACATAACATAAGGTTTTTCATAAATGATTTCATGTTGAGAATTCAAAATCATGTCTATTCATAAGTATGTTGATGACATGCATGACTTGAAAATTATTTTGGTATATTGATTCATCTAAATTATCTAACTTTTCAAGATTAACTAACTTATTTGACTGGCCAACACACTTAATCTTATGTGTAAGGTTGTGCACTGGTTCCACATCATGTGGCCACAAGGGAAACCACTGATATAATAAAATATTATCGTGGACTATGTTTGAGTTCGTGGCTTGCACATTCACCTTATTTGCATTGGTATCATGTGTCTGAATGACCATCTGATTAATATGGTCTTTATCTTACACTTGATATTGTGAAATCTTATGTGTCTTATGTACCGTGAAATGTATAATAAATACATAACTATAATATGTGGAATGAAATGATCATGAATTATGATGAATGACGTGGTCGCAGATATCATAATATGTGTGGTACATAAACATTGGTTTCTAAAGAATCAGCTTTAATAATAAAATATATATAGCTAGCATATGACAATCCTAATTTTATGATCAAACTATTTATTTCATTGCTCTAATCCAATATTTCTGGAGGGAAACTTATTACCTATAAACCAAGAACATAATTTGCATAAATCTCTAATTAAATACGTACTTTATAATTAAAACTTAAAATACTAAATAACTTAAATTTCTTAAAACTTAAAAATCTCATTTTAACTGTGAAAATATTTCCAGCAGTTAATACTAATTAGGCATTAGTATTTTTGTAATTTAACGATTTCAAGGAGAGATAGAGAAAGACAAAGAGCACGGATTGAGAGTTTTTATGGGTAGAGAGAGAGAGAGAGACAGAGAGAGAGTTTCATTAAAATAGTAGGAGAGGTTGAGAGAAACATTGAAACCACATGATCTAAAGTTGAGTGTAGTCGTGAATAAAGGGTAGGAATGTGATTGACCTTTCAAGTTGAATTTCTCTTTATGCTACACCGATGCTGCCCGACAATTGTATTGGAAAGGAGAATAATTAACACTACCTACTTTCTAGTGTGGTAGCTTCTAGTCCGCTATGTAATTTGTGAATGATGTAATATTTTGAGATTTTAATGAAACACGAGAAGCCCCATATTTGTAAGGTTTAGTGTTCTGGTACTTAGTTGTAAATATTGTTACCGCAACATGCTTTGCTTAAATTTTCAGCGATTTCACAAGCTAAATATCTTACATGTGTACTTCCTTCTAGAATATTATATGCCTATTCAATTCCCTTTTGGGTGTTTTGGCCGACTAGCCAACATCCTTGGTACCACGGAACCTCATCTAGACTTTCATGAGGAACGGGACGCCACACATTCTACCCAGACAACGTGTAAGCTCATTCATTAAGTCCAACTTATCTAACTCAGGGAATCACTTCACTCGGTCAACACACGCAAGGTCAAAGGCGGAACTAGGATTTGGTGTGTGGGGGGCGATTAGCAAAATGTGTCATATGTAGGGGAAAACAATAACCGACATTTAAGATAGCAAAGTGTGTCACCGATATTTAACATTAACATATAAGGTTGTTATCTAGGGACAAACTAAATTATTAAAGCCACCCATCTAAACCTCTCGCTTGAGCTCCATCAGACTCAAGTGAAAGATAAAAATTAATATAGAAATAGCCATGTAAGATTTTTTGAAACAAATGATAAAAATTAAATAAACAAAAATAAAATTTTTTGTTGAATCTAAGATTGAATACTGTAAAGTCTCTATAATATAGATAGAAATAGTTATGTGAGATTTGTTGCATTCACTCTTAATTGTTAACTCAATAGTAGTATATATGTACTTACTAACAAAACTAATCCAAACAAATTAGCTAGTGGGAGACTTAAAAGGAGAAGTGTAAATAAATCATAAAAATGAGGTTGTAAATTTACCAAATAACTTATAAAAAAAGACCAAGATATTTTATTACCTCTTATGAGATGTAAAAAAAAAAAAAAAGAGAATGTGAGATTTTATTAATAACAAAAAATAGGTGTGTAAGTATGAAAAAATTATTAAAATACTAAAAGAAACCTAGACAACTAAGTACTAAATGAGATTTTTGAAAATGTTTTGGTGGGGCAAATTATCTTTATATTAGGATATCTTTAAAAAAACCATATACTAAACCATATTTTCGAATTTCTTTTTTTTTTTTGGGGGGGGGATAGCCCCCCAACCACCAACGTAGGTCCGCCCTTGCACAAGGACACCACGCATGATCAACCATGAGACTCTTTCTACCCATCTTATCAAGTGAGGCCAATACAAATACGTCCAAGCAAATTTAACGTCCAAAACTCCACTCACACTTGTCAGTCCAAGCAAATTTAATGTTCATCCTAGTTAACATTGTGAGAGGACTCAAAAACCTACATAATCCTTCCACAAATTTTCGATAATAATCAGCTAAGCCCAAGACACTCCTCACCTCATGCACCGAGGTAGGTTATTGCTAGTTTCCTACCAAGGCTAGGAACCACTCTCATGCAGCAAGGAATCACCCTATGAACAAATCTCAAGTATACATAACTACCACATTCTGAGCCAAGTATACGTAATTGCCATGGAGGCTAGGAACCATTATCATATTAAAACTCATAATACTCGTCATATCTTATCATATAAATACCAAGTAGGGAATCACTTCAACGTTCGATGTGGGGAATCACTCTACTTGATCAACATGCAAGCTAATTCACTATTTTCAAAACATTCAACACGAGGAATCACTCAACCAGGTCCACACACCCCAAAACAACACACATGATCAACCCGAAGAATCACTCTACCTAGTCAACTGACTCGAAGACATCACACATGATACATTCGAGGAATCTCTCTCCTTGTCTATTAAGTGAGGCCAATACGAAAGTGTTCCACCTTGATCATCACGGGGACTCCATCTACCCGTATGAAACTTGTTGCAACGTATAGGAATGGCGTGGGGAATCACTCTACCCTCCCATGATGATTGACGCATGATAAGTCTCACACACTCGAAAATCACAATCATCATCAATCCACACCATGTAAGTTCATCATCTCAAAATCGAAGTATAAATACAATACATAAACATAATGAAGAAGATATATATGATTTTTTATGTAAAAAGGGGAAGAGTTACAAAATATGCAAACTGTGTCCTTACAACATACCCATAAAAAATTCACCCCACATTCCGAGTAGAGTCTTAGATGCTAATCTACCTAAACATTATTTTAAAATACTACAGTGGCGTTGGCACTACTCCTTTGTTGCTTCCTTCATAGCCACTAGCTTTCTTTGAACACTTCGACTCCAAAGAAAATCAATCACTTTACGATCTCAAAAGTGAGATTTTCCCATTATCTAATGCCTTTTATAGGTGTGATTGTTAGGTGTTTTTTGACATTCTTATGACTCTAGATATGCTTGAATATGATCAACTTAATCTCGATTGTCCATTTGTCCTCTAGACTTGAAGAATTGTACATACCAAGTGACTGATGAGACAATGCACGCACATTCCTGCGACTTGTCTTGGGTCCAATCTGGAAGTCATTCTCCTAATACGTGTCTCCCACTTGGCACTGGACCATACCTCTAAGATCAGACGATATGGTTTGCAAGTCCGTAATCTTATCTTTCCAATCTCACTCCATATGCAATGTCTTAAGTGGAGTATGTGCCTCTACGTACGACACCTACCACCTTATGGACATCTCCTCATTATCTCTGAGAGCCTACATTCATATCGGTCTTGATCTTGACTATTGCTACCTTGTATTGCGAGTCGTCCTTTTCCAAAACTACTAATCTATTCAGCTCCTCATTCTTGCCTTTGTATGGTTAGCATAGTGCTTGCTCGCCTAGCATAGGGTGAAAAGTCATTTATCACCCAGCATTGAGATGTGTTAGCCAGTCTTTCTACAACGAATTACTCGTCTTACTTTTTGTTTGGTCACACACTGTCCTCTTAGTTGCCTCTTCTTCGCCTGCTGTCAAACGAACCTTCCTTAATTGTCTAGTGTTGAACTGTATCTACCAGGCTTTCTACATTGTGAGTGTTGCTCGCCTTATCCTTTGGACTAGCTACACTTCACCTGACTACTGCCTCATCTTTCATAGCATCTTGCTCTCGAGAAAGGGTCTCTTCCCTTGCTTTGGTGTAGTCCTCACAGGATAAGCTTATGCTACCTTTTTAAAGATAAACATGAGTACAAGATAAAACATCATATTTCTTCATTTCTTACTTGGTCAACATTACCAGATATATTGAATTCATTTCGTCAAAATTTATTTTACTTGGCCAATGAGACTTAATACAGCTTGTTTCCCCATTTTTTCCGATGTTCTCAAAAAATTATTTTTCTCCTAAATACTTAACCTCTACCATTATCCGCTCATGTTCGCCTTGAGTTTGAGCTCTCTCTCTTTCCAGCTCCTCAACTCATGGTTAAAGGTCACGAGTATATCGGTTTGTCAACTTTTTCTATTTTAACTTTCTATTCCTTCTGTCTTTATTAGCAAGCATTCAACGCAATTCAGAAATTTGAATGTTAAGCTGATCAACCTCACTCACTCTAGGCAATGTATTAATCACTGAGAGTCCTTCATTTTGCAATGACCTCATAAGTAATCTCAAATCAAAACTCTTTTTGCTCCTATCATGACATTAATAGTTATAGTGAGAAAAAAAGGTACTTGAGGCATGAAAGAGTTTTTATTCAAATCTGGAACATTATTGGACGAAACCTGTTTGACCATAAACAATTGTTTTGGATAAACAAAAACTAAGTCAATAAACAATGTGAGAATTTTTTTTTCTTGTGCAAATCTAATGGCTAAGGGTGATCTTTTAAAACAAAAGTCCAGAATTTTTAAATATTTTCAAAATCTCATTTATAAAAAAATATCTAGCGGATTTGAAACTCTTTTTGTACTAAGTCGATAAAGCTAGCCTCAAGCTCTACATCATTTGTTTGGAATAGAGCAGTTCCAATTATTTGGCTCTCTACAATTTCTACAAAGACCACTTTCCTCTGTGCATTGGTTATTACGATCATTTTTAATGATGCCAAAAGGGAGAAAAGTTTAGAATAAAGCATTAACATTATTTATGTTTTGGATATCTAGATAATTGCTAATACTTAATTTAATTTAATATCCCTTGAATTATTAAACTTTATATATATATATATATATTTATACACTTGGAGTTAAGTTTATCTATACCTATTGCTTGAAAAACTAATACACATTCTCAATAAGAGATTAAGCATTACTATCGATACAAAAGTTTTATTAAGTATTTGTCATCATAAAAAAGTGAGAGATTGTTGAACTCAAGGTTTGAAACATCATAAACCTCTATATGTACTTATTGAAATTGGTGATAACAAACGTGTTCAAGCATAAAAGAGTCTCAAGTTGTCTACATATTGAAATCTTGAAAACAAAGGACATCAACAAATCAAGCATGAGCAAGAAGTGGAACATATTTACAAATGAAGCTTTTAGAATATTTTTGTATATCCACATGTGCATTAGATATTGAAAGTTTGAAAAGTGAATAATACTTTTTTTGACATATGCAAAACAAGTAATGATATCCACACAACACATCTCACAACACATTTCACAACACACGTTTTAAAATGAGGGTATTTTTGTAAATGACGTTATTTTTTTAAGCCATTTTACAAAAATACCTCTAATTTTAAAATATAATTGTGTAAAGTATTGTGAAAAGTAATGCGTGTTTATCATTTTTTAATGCAAAAAATAGAAAGTTTTGTCAAAAATTTTAAAAAATGAATGATGTCTTTTTAACTGAAGGTGTTAAAGGATAGTTTCCAAAAAAAATATATATGTAAAGGATGTTGCTAGGTCCACCACCAACAAAAGGGATTTACCTTTTGTACCATTGATAGTGTTAAAACATATTTATCTTTTTTTTTTTTGTACATAAATTTTATGTGTATTTTTTTAAAAAATAAACACAATACTAAAAAAATAAACAAACACAAAATACTAAAAATAAATAAATAAAAACACAGTTGGGTACACATAATCGGTACACATAATAGTCTATCATTCTCGTAAAAGTATTGTAACAAAAATGCATTTGACTTATCTTATACTCTAATGGCAGCCAAAGAGATTCTTCCCACAAGGGATAACTTGTACAGAAGAAAGATCATTAACTCTCCAATGTGCCCAATCTGTCAACAGTTCCTAGAGACCACTTCTCATGTTCTATGGTCGTGTCAAGCAGCTCAGGATGTGTGGAGTATTAGCTCGCGGAGTATACAAAAATGCCAAACTGTGGATACCCCTTTCTATAATCTGCTCTCTAGGCTATTTTCCAATCTTCCCTTGGAGGAACATACCACATTAGCCCTCACAGCTAGAGAGATTTGGTATAGAAGAAACAAGTTTGTTTTTGAATCCATCTTCATATCTCCTAAACATACGACAAAGATGGTTTCTATTGGCATCTCAGAGCTAAAGAACTCAGAAAGAGAGCTGCAGAAGGAACCTCCCAAGAACCGTCTTCCTGTCAAATGGTGTAAGCCTCCCATCAACATCTAGAAAGTGAATTGGGATGCAGGTATTGACAAAATCAATTGCAGAGTGGGCATTGGGGGTGGCTATCAGAGACTGGAATGGCCTTGTTACAGTTACTCTCAGGTCCCCACGTTCAGCTTTTCCTGATCCTCTCCTAGGTGAAGCATTAGCAGCCTTAAGGGCAGTTCAATTTGGCAAGGAAATTGGGCTCAACAATGTCATCTGTGAAGGGGATTCAAAGCAGGTGGTTAATGGCATCTATGATTCAGCAGAAAAATGGAGCACCGTCGGTCAAAGTTATCAAGATATCAAGCACCTACTAGGCTCGTATCAGGAATGGTCCTTTAGACATGTTCCTAGGCAAGCCAATGCAGTAGCTCACTGCTTGGCTAAGAGTTCCCTTGATTTGTATGAGGACTCAATCCATGTAGAGGACTATCCTCAATGTATCCAAATCTATCTCTCTTGAGAATATATATGAAGTTTCCTTTTTCTCAAAAAAAAAATGGCTAGCACTTTTGAGTCTTTTACAAATTATGCAATCTTTGCATACCTATAGAAGATGCAAGCCACCGCCACGGCTATATACGAAGGGAGATGAAATTAGCGGGCCAAAAGAGATGGCCCAATGTGGGTATACAAAGAAGAAAGAGAGAGATGGCATGAGAAAGAGGGAGATGGATATTGACTCGCTTGTTTTACTTGCCATGTAGAGAGTGTTAGATAACAGTTTTTTTTTTTTTTGTGTGTGGGTGGTTTCGAACTCACGTTTTCTATTTGGAAACCGGGTCATATGCTATCAGACCATCAGGTTCTTGACGTTTGATAATAGTTAAATGTGAGAGGGTGAATAATTCATTAAAAAAAGTAAATTATAAAAATTTAAAAAAGTGTATGAAAATATAATTATTTTAAAATATTTTTAAAATATTCTATTATTATTGATAAACAGTTTACTTCTATTTACAAATTATTTTACTAATATTTATAAATAATCTAAAATACTTTTTTTAAAGAAAAATATCATCATCAATTCATTCATAAAAAGAAACTTACATCCATGACCAGATACATGCAGAGATATCCTCATATCAACCATTTGGAACTCCACCAGTACGCTACTAAACTGGTCTGGATTTCACTGTTGGTGATATTCTCTATAGACAAACGTAAAAAAGACAGCACTCTGTGTAAACAGAGACTCAACATCACCTTTCATAGAAAGAGATGACTCAACCTCTACGGACACAATCGTCCAAGAAATGAACTCTTTTTTTATTTTTACTATACAATAAGGAAAACAAGAATGAAAAATGATGGATTACAGTTTGGACAAACTCCGATAGACTTTGACGACGCGTGAAGGCAACAAGCTTGTCTATTTTCAATCACAAAAGTCAGATCTGAAAGATTTGGTGTTGGCGATTCCGATGATCCGAAGAGTGTGGTGAGAAGAGCTGTTGGAAGGGTGGCGCATGAGGACCATACGCAGTTGTGAGCGACACGTGAGGACCTGCATGGTGATTTCTGCAAAACCGCCACTATCCTTCGAACGATTTGCGACCTAAGAGTCTTCTTGTGCTGCACGTGTTTCTCGAGAGTTGTTAGAAAATTGTAGATCTGACTTTTTTGACCTTGAAGGAAGAAAAATAAATTAAGAAATAAGGGAATGATAGGGAGAAGGAGGAGGAGAAATGAGGGAAGGAATGATATTGTAATTAACTTTATATCACCCAACTAGAGTTTTTTCTTCCTCTTGAGAGATAGGCTCTCATAGAGGTGGTCTCTCCTGTCTCAGTATAGGGTATTTTTGTCTTTTGGTGTAGTGCACGGTAGTGCTTACAATGGCATTACATCTTTGTCAAAGGCTCTCACTCTTGGAGAAGGAACATAAGGAGCTTTTAGTTAATGATACTCTATTAGAAGATTCCAAGAATAGGGAGGCTTTCAAGCAAACTATGAAGAAGAAGATCTGGAGACCAGTGAAGAAAATTTCTTTTAAAGACTTGGGTTCTAGAATGATGTTTTTAGAGTTCGAAGACAGTAAAGAGAAGGATCGAGTGCAGCGGGAAGGGTCATGGTTGTTTGATAAAAATCTTGTGCTGATGAAAACGTTTGAAGGGGAGATTAAGGTCCATAAAATCAATATTATAGAGGTAGCTTTCTGGATTAGATTATACGATCTGCCATTACATGCAATGAATGAGAAGGTGGTTAGATTGCTTGGAGACAGTATCAAAAGGGTGGAAGATGTTGATGTTCAGCAGGGGGAGGTTGCATAAGGTGAATATATCTGTGTCAGGGTTAATGTTAACATCACAAAACCTCTGATGAGAGCCAAGCGCATCAGTCTAGGATCTTAGGGTCCGTTTTGTATATGACCGTCTACTAGATTTTTGTTACGTTAGTGGCAAGTTGGGACATAATCACTAGGACTATATGATGAGGATTACCTTTCTTTTGGTCCATGGATGCATGTTGGAGGTGCAACAGGAAGGGGTTGGCCCCACCATGATCAGCATGAAGAGATCCACTAGAGTCCTCCCCTGGTTAGTGCCGAGAATCATGATGAGAAGGTGGCATTGAAAGTGAATGCAGATATGGATGAAACTACCAAGAGATTATCTCAAGAAAATGTCAGGAGCAAGATTGATGGAACCTACCATAATTATGAGGAAGATGTTATGCACTCAAGTAAGGAAGGCAATACATAGTTAAGGAATGAGGAATCCATGCATAGTAGGGGTGGCAATATGTGATACGACCCGTTAACCCAATACGAATACGATACAATAAAAGCAGGTTAAGATTTAGCCTTAACAAGTTCGGGTCAAAATGGGTTGACCCGTTAAGACACGATTGCTTAACGGGTAGATAACGGGTTAACCCGTTTTGACCCGTTAAGAAAATTAAAGTTACAATTATACCCTTATACCTAAATATAAAATTGTTGGAATTTTAATTTCTATATTTTTATTATTTGGATTGTAATTTGGGACTTGTAGTTAGTTTTATATTTTTTTCTAGATATTGTGACTATAACATTTATATAAAATTATGCTAAACTTAACTAGGTCAAATGAGTTAATTTCTAGTCTATTCAACCAATTTATATAAATGGGTCATAACGGGTTGACACGACACGACTCGTTATGTTAATGGGTCGTGTTAGGGTTTGAGATTTTGACACGATAAGTTTAACGGGTCGAGTTAGGGTTGACTTATATAGTATAATATATATGTCTTGACACGACACAAACACGACCTGTTAACACGATTTGACACCCCTAATGCATAGTATCAGAGAAGATATTAATGTAGACGTTAATATGAAAAGTTCTGTTGAAGTCTTGAATGCAAATTTGAAAGTTGTAATGGCTAGCCAGCATAATGGGCCTCAGGGTGATAGACTGAAGTAGCCCAATGAAGATCAACTGGTAGCACAGAAGGATAGCCCATTAACAAATCCAATAGCCTAGTCCATTGAAAACAATCGAACAGTAATAGCAAATAAATGGCAAAGGAGAAGAAGAAGCATAGGAGTAGATCAACAACAAGGCAACATAACCAAGGTACAAAATAGGAAGAATATGGCAGTTGAGGTGCCTAATTCTGAAGTGCAGCTTGCTAATAAACAGAGAAAGGTGACAGTTTCTGGTAAAGAAAAAATTTAGATATCAGCGAAGGCTAACAGATAGCCCTTCCAGAAGTAATGAAAATCATTAGTTGGAATTCCTGTGGGCTTGGGAACCCACAAGGAATTCGTGCCCTTTGTGATCTTGTCAAGAAGGAAGTTCCTGACATTTTATTTTTACTAGAGACTAAGTTAATAGTGAGACGTATGGAGAGGTTGAAAATTCAAATAGGCTTTTTTGCTGTTTGGCCGTTGACTGCGAGGGATGTAGTGGAGGTCTAACTCTTCTGTGGAAGAAGGAAATGATGATCACTATCCATAGCTATTCAAAAAACCATATTGATGCTATGGTTACTGAGGAAGGTAGAGTGAAGAGGGTTTGGCAGATGATAGGTATTTATGGACAACCTGAAACAGCAAAAAGGAATGATATCTGGAACTTATTGAGATCAATATAAAGAGACAAAAAGAGACGGCAATAATGCATGGCTTCTGATTGGAGATTTCAATGAGATTTTAAGTAGAAGGAAAAAACAGGGGGTAGAACAAGATTGACAAACAAATGGAGGAATTCACGCAAGTTGTGAATGACTGTGAATTGGTTGACATGGGTTATTCTGGATCTAAATTCACATGGTGGAATAATCGTGAGAGGGAAAGCAATATTTGTGAAAGGCTGGACAACTTTGCAAATAATATGTGGAGTTCTTTGTTTCCTAGGCTAAGGTGGTTCATGACTCAGCTGCTTATTCAGATCATATACCCATAATTATGCAGAAAGAAGGCTACAGTATAAGAAGAAAGAGATTTAAACCTTTTAGGTTTGAAGCAATGAGGATTGAGGATACAGATTGTGAAAAGGTAATTGAAAAGTCTTGTCAATAAAACACTGGGCAAAATGGTATAAGGGATATTATGAACAAGATATCTGTGCGCAGTAAAAATCTCACAAAGTGGAATAAACAATATTTTGGGAATGTCTAGTTCAAGATATCATAAGCAAGAGCTCGGCTTCAAAAACTCCAAAATAGTGACCTAACACTCCAGAGCAAGGAAGAACAACAACAAGCTAGAGATGAACTGCACTGCTAGTTAGAAAGGGACAAAATTCTGTGGAGACAAAGTATTGCAATACTTTCAGGAGCTATTCACTGCTAATTCACATAGAGGAAACTTGTGTTTTTCATTTGCTCTAAATGGAAGAGTCATAAGGGGAATGAATAAGGATCTTACCAAGCCATTTACAGCAAATGAAGTGGAGGATGTCTTGAACCAAATGAACCCTACCAAAGCTCCTGGACCTGATGGAATGACACCTATATTCTTTAAACAGTATTGGGCCATTGTGGGAAGATCAGTCACTGTTGCTGTGCTGCATGCTTTAAATGAAGGTCAATTCCCATCCTCTCTCAATCATACTTTCATAACCCGGATTCCAAAAACAAAAAGACCTGAAAAAGTGCCTAAATATAGGCCTATTAGTCTTTGTAATGTTATTTACAAACTTATTTCTAAACTATTGGCTAATAGGCTCAAGTTGGTTCTCCCTATAATAATTTTCAGTTCTCAAACGGCCTTTGTTCCTAGTAGAATTATCTCAGACAGTATATACTTGTTGCTTATGAAATGATCCATTATTTGATACATAAGAGAGCAGGGAAAGAGGGCTTCGTGTCACTTAACTCGATATGAGCAAAGCTTATGATAGGCTTGAATGGACTTATTTGGAATAGGTCATGTGGTAGATGGGGTTTGCCAAAAAATGGATTGATATGGTTATGCCCTGTGTAAGGATTGTGTCTTTCTCTATACTTATCATATGCATTGATCTTGAGCATATGATGGCTAAATTTTGGTGGGGCTAGAAACAAGAAGAAAAGAGGATACATTGGGTGAGTTGAAAAAGAATGTGTATTCCCAAAAGTGTAGGTGGCATGGGTTTCAAGGATTTGAGAACTTTCAATGATACTCTTCTTGCTAAGCAATGCTAAAGGCTAATGCAAAATGAGGACAACTTGCTTCATAAGGTCTTTAAAGCTAGATACTTCCTTCAGAACAGGTTTCTGGACTAAAAGCTGGGTCATAATTGTTCTTATGCATGGAAGGGCATCTGGTCTGTTAAGGATAAATTGGCACAAGGTTGTAGATGGAGGGTAGGTAATGGCAGAGATATTGATATCTGGAATAACAATTGAATTCCAGGTTTTAAGGATCTTAAACTGCATGTGGGTGAGGGAGAGATCTAAGAGTATGGGGCAAAAGTGGAGGCACTAATTGATCCAAATAGCAGATGGTGGAATGTTTCAAAAATTTGAAGTGTACTTCTACCAGCAATAACAGATGAAGTGCTGAAGATGGTTCTAAGTACTGAGTTTCATGAAGACTTTCCGACTTGGATTATGGAGAGAAGTGGCAGGTTTAGTGTTAGAAGTACTTACAGGCTATTCGGTAATATGTAGGGGTGTAACCGGTACAGTTTGGTTTGGTTTTGGACAAAATCTAAGACCAAACCAATAAAACATGTTTTGCATTTTTTAAAATCGATTATGTATCGGTTACCCCTAAGTATCAGTTTTATTGGTTTTGGTCTGGTTTTTCGATTTAAAAAAATGCAAATTTCTAAAAAAAAAATCTTTTTTTTTTTTAAAAAGTCTGCTTTAAAAAATCTGTTTTATTAAAAAAACTGTAGTCTATTACAAAAATCCGTGTTACTAAAAAAAAATATGTTATATAAAAAAAATTTGTAATAAAAATTGCTATAAAATAAAAAACTGAAAAATTGAAATATATATATATATTTTTAAAAAAACCTGCTTTTACAAGTCCAAAAGTCTCACAATTCACAAATTACAAGTCTAAATTCTAAAAGTATAAATTAATCTAAAAACTCAACAAATTACAAATCCAAAATCCAAATTACAAGTTCAAATTAAAAGTTCCAATTAAAAATCCAAATTACAAGTCCAAATTATAAGTTTAAATTAAAAGTTCCAATTACAACTACAACAAATAGCTATGCACCAACTCCAATAGCCAATTCAACAAACCTTGCAATTGTATGAAAATAAATCAAATAGTTAATTCTAATAAAAAGTTATTAATTAGTAATTACATTAAATGAAAAAAAAAGAAACCCTACATACATACTTGCCTAAACGTAAGCAATCAACACAGACCCACGCAAACACAGAGAGATAAGTTTACAAAAAAAAAAAACCCTTTTTAGTTCCTACGAAAACATAAACTGATTTGTAGATTATGTTATTTTTCTTTCTTTGAATTCCAGTACAAGAATCATTGTAAATACAACTATACAATAAGGTAGGGAAATGCAAGAGAGAGGAAGAGAGTACCATGAGGGGAGGTGCAACAACGAGAGTTTGTGTGCGACAAGAATGGCACGAGAGGTGAGGCCATGAGGGGAGGTGCGTGCAATGACAAGAGTAAGGGACCATTAGGCACTGACTAGTGTATGCGAGAAAGGGAGAGACATGAGAGGGAGGGGACTTAGGCTGAGGGGGGGTGTCGAGATGTGACTTGCGATTTGGGGGGCGATGGTGTGAGAGGAAACTCGAGAGACTCGAGACTGAGAGGTAGAGACTGAGAGTGAGGAAGAGGGGCATCGCTGCATCGTGTGTTTTAGGGTTTAGGGGGCATGCCGCATTTGAGAGGAATAACACCGTTTAACTAGATTTGGGGGGCATTGGAGAGGAATGACACCATTTCTATTAATATATACATATTAGTATAGTTATAGATTAGTATTAGTTATAGTAATTTAGTATAACTATATTAGTATAAGTAATTAAGTATAAGTATAGTCTATATTAGATTATAGTATTATTTTAAATATTAGTATTAATTATAGTGATTAGAATAACTATATATTAGTATTTGTTATTTGTTATAGTGAGTTTAATTTATTATAACTATATTATTGATAGACTATAGTGATGGTATTAGTATAGTAATTCAGTATTAGTATTACTATATCATTATTTTATATGTGATTATTTAGTATGGTGATTTATATACTAATTTATATATAGACTTAAAGTATATTACTGTATATTATTAATAGTAATATAGTATTAGACTATTAGTATTAGGTCATAAAATGTAAATTATAATTAATATAAATTATATACTAATATATATTAGTATTACTAATCTATTAATGTCTTATGTACTTATAAAAAAAATATTGAAAATTTATTAGGCCATCAAAATTTAGTAATAATATTTGAGTGATTTTATTTCTTTTTTGGTTCTTACTTCTTATGATAAAATGTTAATAATATATATATTTTATGTTTAAAGCATATGATCAATTAAATTTTCATGTTTAAGATTAAACTTTTATTTTATAAATTATAATGACATTATCATATAATTATAATTTATATTATTATATATACAAATAATATATAATATAAAACATATTATATATAATATTAATTTTTTTAAAATATATATTAAAAAGAACCAGTCCAAGCCAAAAATGACCGGAATAGAAACCGGATTAGTTTCGGTCAGTTTTTCAATTCTGGAAATCGATTATGGATCGGATCGGTTCAGGCAGGTCCGGACTAGTTTTCTGATTTTTTAGATTTATTTTTACACCCCTAGTAGTATGCAGAAAATGAATGGATAGGTTGAATCTTCAAATGCTAGTTGGCAAAAAAGAATTTGGAAAGAGATCTGGAAACTAAGCATTCCCAACAAGGTGAAAGTTTTTGCTTGAAGGGCATGCATGGAGGGGTTACCCAATTTATCAAGTTTGGAAAAGAGGAAAGTAGTGATTAATGATTTATGTCAGGTTTGCTCTAAATCTACAAAAAACACAATGCATGCTCTATGCCATTTCTCACTCTTACAAAAGAGCTGGAAGAAAGTTCTTCTTGACCTACAAATTGGTGAACCCGATACATAGTTTGTGGATCTTGCTAGACAAATACAAGAGAGTAAAACGGAGGACTTGGAGTTAGTGTTTCTGATTGCATGTAGTTGCTAGTATAGAAGGAATCAATGGATATTTGAAGGTAAACACTTGCCAACAGAGAGTATGATCAATCAAGCTCTTTCTATGCAAAAGTTGTTTAAGTCAATCAAAGGAGCACCTCAAAGCAATGTCAAGAAAAATAAAAAATGGATTCCACCTCCTTAGGATGTTGTTAAACTTAATATGGATGTGGCCATATTTCATGAACAAGGTTTTGCAAGTGTGGGGCTGATTCTTTAAGACAGCAAATGAGTAGTACTTATGACAACTAGTAAAAAAGAAGTAGTAGTGAATAATTAACTTGAAATTCAACTGAGATTGTTATTCTAAGAGATCAGCTACAACTAAGTATTCCTCTTAGTCTACAGGAGCTTCATGTTAAAAGTAACACTTATGATGGTTAAAGAAATCCAAGAGTTGGATAATTCAAGATCTTGGCTGGAACATATTGTCAAGGATGTTCAACAGCTTATGCAAAGGATACCGAGGTGCACAATTCAACATGTATATCGAGCTTGCAATGTAGCTACTCATAAACTAGCAAGATTGCATGGAATGTCAACGACATCAATGTTTGGTAGGGTTATGTCCCTAGTTGTATTCAACAAGTCTGTGGGTTGATAAGTTTTTATAAAATTTTTCTGATTTAATGAAAAGTTCACGTTTCCTAAAAAAAAAAAAAAAAAAAAAAAAAAAAAACCTTTACATCAGCCAACCTTATCCTTCCCGTTGCTCCAAAAACGTGCATAATTATATTAGCGCGTGAATCTGGAACAACAGCGCGTGGCCAAAAAAGTAGAGAAGTTTTTAATCGATTTTACTTTGGTGTCAATTATTTGAGGTTTATCCACTCATTCGTGGATTTATCGACCTACCCTACGTGGGCGCCGTCCCTACCCAGTGTCAATCTCTGTAAATAAACCCAAAGCTAACGTTATTTTCATAATCCCATTCTAAAATCAGTTCCCTGGCTGAGCCTTCTTTCGACCCGCCACCTCGCTGCAACAACCTCCTTCCCCTCTCCACCCCACACCTGCGTTTCCTTCTCGTTACCTCGTCTCTCTGCACCTTCCTCTGCTTCTGCCTTTGCCTATGTGTATATATCTGTAGTGTGTATATCTATATCTATATATATCATATAAGAGACCGGATTTCGATCTGTCCCGGTTTTCTTCTTGTTTTCTTTTCTCCCAAAAATGGGAAATGCTAACGGTACAGAAGGAGGCAGTGGGATTGGGAGGGATGATGAAGATCCGTTATCAGGAAGGAGATCGAATGGTGAATCGGGGTTTGATTACAACCACGCGCCCAATTCCCATCCTCCGGGGCGCGTGCCTTCCTCCGATTCAATGGGGAACAATACCCCTCCTCAGAGCCCCCGACGCTCTCGATCCCCCATCTTGTTCGCTCCTCAGGTACTGCCTTTTGTGTTATCTTCTCTCGTCTGAATATTTGAAATGAAAAAGGTATTTATAATACCTTTTGTTCTTATCCAAATGTCATTTCTAACTAGACAATAGAGCTTAAGACGTACTGTTATTTAAATTTAGCGATCGCTATATCAGCATGTTGTTCTTGGTTTATATTCATCACTTGGTGTGGAAGGATATGTTATTTCTTACAACCTGAGATCGGGTTGAACATTTATATGAAAATAATTTGTACAGCTAAAACTGGGGTATATAAAGGAAGGAAGGCGAAATCCAGGAGTTTCACACAATAATATATCTGGTCGATTTCATCGTGTGATGTTTGTTTATATAGTTTTTCATCCATTTTGTGTACAGAAGGGCATCCCAAGTGTGATTCAATTGAAGTTTAATGCATCTATTTGAAGTCTTCATTCGCTAGAGTTCGACAAATTAACGTAATTAATTTGGCAACATTAACCATCATACTTGTCGGTGCCTCACATGTCTACAGCATATTGCAGGCAAGCACTCTATCTTCCCATTTGGGATATCCGTATAGAATGTGCTATGCTGGAACCTTTATCAACAAAAATTAGGCCATGTTTGGTTTGCCATTTTTTTTCAAAATGTTTCAAAATATTTTACAACTTCTATCCTAACATCTTTCAATTAAAAAAGAAATCAACTTTTCATCCCATCATTTGCCTAAATTTCAGAGAAAAGTAAAAAACACAGAAACGAAATAACTTTTACAAAAACTACCCTATAAAATTATATTCAAACAATATTGCAATTTTGCTTATCTACTTTCATAAACCCTAACACAAACATATTTCAAAAGTTTTTTCATTTATTGAAAACGTCACAAAAATTAATAAACAATACATCAAAAAACAAATCTCAAACGTTCTCAAAATCTCTTAACCAAACATGAGCTAACCTTCTATTTGTTTTATTTTTTAACTTTTGTGACATCTGTTTGCAAATGAAAGCTGGCCTCTCTTTTAAAAACTTGCCCGCATGTTATCTCAGCCATTGGACAGAGCAATCCTCCTTTACCATAGGTTTCCCTGCATGCACAAGATTAAATTGAGATTGTTGAAATGAAGAAAGAACCTTTATTCTTCTGAGATACTTGAAAAAAATAGATTAGCAATCAAGGTGTTCTTAATGACTTGTTATGGCTTCTTATAAAAAAGCTGATAAAGTTAGAGAGACTATCAGAAGGTAACTTAGAACTTTTTCACTGACTTGCCTATGCACCGATTTAGTATAATGTGGATTTAGTGGTAATTATTTGAACCTGTCATCTATAGACTTGTACACATGGCATGCTCTCATTTTTTGGGTCCTTAGTTTGTTTTTAGGAAGTAGTCAAATTGACTGATTGACTCTCTTATGTGGTCTTTAGAGGTTTTTCATTTAGGAGATTATCATTATTCTCTCTCTCCCCTGGTCTTTGAGTGCCAAATGAAAGTGATTTTTTTTTTTTCCTTTACAAAAGCTAATCTGGAATCACTTTTTAACTTCTTTCAGTAGGAAACTATTGAAAAGAATTCTTTTGTCAACTGTGAGTGAGGATTGTGCATTATATGCTTGTGTTATTGGAAGGAATACATACTTTGAAGAGAACATGTCACTGCCTCAACTATGCTACCGGAGGCTCTAAACAAATTAATTCAATTGATATGAAATAAAGTTATAAAAAACTAATTTTTGACCTGTTATTATTTATAACTTATTATTGTTTTATTATAATTAATAATATAATATATGGCACAAGCCAAAGACAACTATGCACATGTTAGCTTGTAGAGGTGATCGAGTAGTGCTCCCCATGATTCATTTTTAATATGGAGAGTTGGTTTAGCATGTATTATCCCTCAAAAGTTAGTAGATCTCCTTGCTACTCGGAGAGGATTAAGTGGAAACAGTCAATTGCAGCTGTGTAGAAGATCATCCCCATTTTTCTATTGTGGTGTATACGGAAGGAAAAGAACGATAGAAACTTCAAATATTGTGAGTGGTAATTGGATTAACTCAAAACATTCTTCTACAAAACATTGTGAGTGAGGATTCTCCCCATGATTCATTTTTTTTTTAAATCTCCCATATCTAATTGATAACTGAATGAGGGTCCTTGAAGCTCATCCTCTTCATCACAAATGATCCGCTTACCCCAAAATGACCCCTTCTCCCAAAGTTATGGGGCTATTTTTCCTACTCATGGAGCCAACTACCGAGTTGGAAAAATTGGTCTAACTTTGTATTGACCCAATTTATGCATTATTTTTTAAAGTTCATTTGCATCATATATCTTTGGAATTTACCATTGGTAAATACTATGCACACAACCAATATATAACTTTTACACTACTACCTATTAAAATACTAATTTATTTTGAAGTTATTTGAATTTCATTTAATTTTAATATGTTTGAATTTAAAAAGTAATGATATTTTAATAGGGAGTTGTGTAAAATTGTGTGTTGATTGTATGCATATCATTGCTCTTTACCAATACAATTAGCTTGGTTAACTATTCAATACAACTTTCAAATTCATTAAAATTCCATGTGCATCAGTCTGAACTATTATTACCTGCTCTCCATTCTCATTTGTTAATGATTTAAGACATTCAACAAGGAGTCTTAGTAATTGAAAATATTACTTATCAAAAAATAATATTTTCAATTACTAAGATTCCTTGTTGAATGTCTTGGCCTGTTCATTTCTCGTGAACAATAGCTAAAAGGCATTAACAGGGTGAACTAGCTTTTTGTATGCAAGGTATCTAGGATAATTGGAATTGCAATTCTTAAAGACCCTACTATTCCTCATATTGAAATGTCGTAGTATGTATAAATATTTCACGCTAACATCAACCATTTGTATGATTCTTTGGTAGACCATCATGATTTCAGGAGTGAATATAAAGTTGGATCTTCATTTAATCTCAGTTGAATTGCCCCATCTTTCCTTAGGAGATCAAATTTTGATTTCAAATCTTAGTTCAAACATGAGAAGGATTCCATGGTAAGTGCCTTGGAGTATCCACATCTTAGGATCAGGCACTAATGAGCAAATTGAACTATCAAGTGGTTGAGAACGTCACAGCGTAGGCATAACGACCCAATTATCAAGGTATGCTCTATGAAAAGCATGTTGTAAGGTTATGGGTTAAGTATCGCTCTTGTATTTAGTTGCCATCATTGAGTTTGGAATCCTCTCAGATTGCCAGCAATAACCTAGAGGAAGGTGAGGATGATGTAAAGTCATCATGCTCCTTCAGTCCTAGGTGACACATGGCTACAATGGCTAGGACAAAGGTTGATCCTGTAAGGGTGAGCTAACCCCCGAAAGTCCATTCTTAGTTTGGATAGTAGGTTGCAACTTGCCTGCATAAAGCTTGAATCACTATTATCGCCAATTAGCAATTTGTTGGTGAATTTGGGACGGAGGAAGTGGTAAGATGTTTTGGATCCCTTCCAAGAAAATGAACTTCTCTATTTGATCATTTTATGGATCAACATCACGATCCTTTTCCTTGGAGGAGTATTGGAGGAGTAAGGCACCTCTTAAGGATGCTTTATTTGTTTGGACAGCTTCCTTAGGGACTGTGGACAACCTAAGAAAACGATAGAGCATAGTAATTGATTAGGCTCCGTTTGGATACAAGAAGCATTTTATCTCATATCATCTCATCTCATCAGTACAACTTTATCAAATTCCAACACAAATTATAATAAACAATTCAACTTTTTCAAATTCCAAAACAATAATAATATTAAAAATAATATTCTAACAATATTTTATTCAATTTCCAATTTCCAACTTTCAAATCAACTCATTATCCAAACCACACCTTAGTGTTGCATGTGTAGAAATGGAGAGATAGTAGATCATTTGCTTCTTCGTTGTGAGGTGACTAGGGACCTATAGGATGATATCTTCAGCAGAATGGGACTAGCATGTGTAATGCCCCAATGGAAGACCCAAATCACATGGCTATACTCCAAAAAGACTAGTCAATGATACAATTGAAGCTCCATTTGAACATTATAAAGAGTAAGAAATTCTTATTCCCAAGCAATGTGGGATCCCATACATCACCTACCCTTATCCTTATCATGTAAGGTATCACAACATGGGTTATGCTTGGGAAGGTGGTTGATCTCCCTACCAGCTAGAATTGTAGCAATATGGAAGATGGTCCCCATATGTCTACTGTGGTGCATTTGGAGCGAAAGGAAGCCAGCTGGAGGGGGGTCTATGCAATATCCCACAAATTGTAACATAATGAAAGACGGTCCCCATATGTCTATTGTGGTGCATTTGGAGGGAAAGGAACAATCGGAACTTTAAAGACAGGGAATGCTCACTGGATCAACTTATACGCTTCTTCGATACACTATTGTTTTAGCAATTGCTATAGACTTTAACGGGCTCAACTTTCATGATTTTCTTGTATCTATTTTTAGTTCTTGACTAGGTGTCTTCTCTTGTATGTGTTGTGTATACTTGGGCTATGACTATTTTTAATTATTATAAATAACATTTACCGATCAAAAAAAAAAAATAAATTATAAATAACATTTATCTTACCTATAAAAGCAATATGGGAGTGAGCGAAATTCAAGGGCCTTGCAGACATTGCCCGCTAAACTATGGGAGCTCGCCATAGCGCATTGACTATGCTTCTATGTTTGATGGTTTTTTTCCTTTATTAGTTTCTCATATTTGGAATGCTATCATTTGTGCCTCAATTTGTTTCACTCAATTTACATGGTCCAATGGCATTGCAAGACATTCACTTCTTGTGGCATACATGCGTTCGATGATCATTTAGTAGGCCATGGTCTTCAATTTTGAAAGAGTCAAAGGGAAACTTTCCCATTTGATACTCAAACATTAATTTATATAGCCTAGCATGGAAAAAAGGTTGTATAAGCAAGCTGACTTCAAAGTGCTTTCTATCATATTAGATAACATTTTATTTAACCTATATAATTCCTAGGCCTTGGCTCAAGTGCCAAGGGCCTTGGTCTTAGGGGTACACTTCCCCCAGGTGTAAGGTTTGGACCCTTGGGTACAAAAAAAGAAAGAAAGAAATTCTAGGGGTCACGTTCTACTGGTGAAAAGCCAATGATTTGCCTGATTTGTGTGATGTGGGCGTGTTACATGGTCTAGGGTGTAGCTGGGTAAAAAACGTGTTGCATTTGCACGGTTGCAGAAATTCCTCATCATAATATATAAATATATATATTATGAAAGACAGGGTGTAATGGCTTAACATTTTTCCTATTGATTTACTAGGCTCCATTTGGTTTCCCACATTAGCCATGCGAATGTATCAGTTTGCCTTGGTTGGACTTCCTTGGATATATTATGAAAGACAGGGTGTAATGGCTTAAAATTTTTCCTATTGATTTACTAGGCTCCATTTGGTTTCCCACATTAGCCATGCGAATGTATCAGTTTGCCTTGGTTGGACTCCCTTGGCATGCTATCCTAACACATGGATGCACCTAATTCTAAATTTGGTGCTCATGCTACACCTCAAGGAGTTACTTCAGCGGTTATTTCTTCAACTTCTCAGCAATGATCCGTTTGACTCATTAGGTAAGGGGATTTGATTTTCAAGTGTAATACTCTTCGATGTGGTGTATTTAGCAAGAAGATTTTGTGAGGTGTTGAGCAACACTTATGTTGTGGTTCTGATATCTAACTTAGGAATCAAATCGAATGCCTTAATTTTAAAAGGCCATGATAAATATTTATTTTTGTGACTTGGAAGCTCACAATGGTAGGGTCCTTCACGCAAAAGGACTTGAACATTTTGATGGATATATTAAATTTTGGAATCGATAATTTGGAGAAGGTGTTGCCTAAAATTGCTTTCTTTGGTTGGACTGCATCTCTTAGGAAAATATTGACTATGGAAAACTTGCGTGAACTCATTGTGATGGATTGGTGCTAGATGTGTTAGAAGAGTGGTGAATTTGTGGATCAGGGCAAGGATGTTATGGGCTGAGGTCTCTAACAGGACTGGACTTGAGGGATACCAATGTTGTAACGAATTGATATTTGAGGGATGCATGCTACTGTGCAATTCCTCAAGTATGTACTTGTTCTTATTTATTGTGACGTTGTAAACATGTGAAGTCTATATTATTGGGCGAGCTGTGATAATATTGTAAGTTATGTTGCTTTCATATGTGTATATATATATATATTGTAAGTTCTGTTGCTTTCATGCAAGAGTTACTGGTTGTTACTGTTTATTTGTGGAGATGCTAGTAAAAAGTTCTGAATTTTATTTTTATACCGTGACCTAAGGAGCTTAACACCCTTGTTGACTTTAAACTGATGGGTTGCTCTTCTTCTGAATGTTTGCAGGTTCCACTAGCTCCCTTGCACAGGGATGATGCCCCCCCTTTTTCCAATAGTATCTGGCAGAATGAATCTCAGGGAGTTGTTGATCATCTGCCTGAGCGAGGAATCCCTACCATGATTACATGGAGCTATGGTGGTTCCAATGTTGCCATTGAGGGATCTTGGGACAACTGGAAATCAAAGCAAGCACCGGTCACTTTTTTATCATATTTGACTTTATCTTGTGACATGTACGTGACATGTTGGACAAAGTATGTGACATGTTGTTCCATCTCATTGCAGGAAATTACTTCAGAGATCTGGTAAAGACCACTCAATTCTTTTGGTCCTGCCATCAGGTATATTCCATTACAGGTTCATTGTTGATGGTGAATGGAGATATATCCCAGATCTTCCTTTTGCAGCTGACGAAATCGGCCGTATTTGTAATCTTCTCGATGTTCATGTATGTGTCTTGCTTTTCCTTCATTTAGCCTCTATATTCTCCTCAAGTTTGTTGTCTTTATCCCACAGTCAAGATCATTCAGGTGGTGGATGTGAGAAGGGTGGGTATGTTCTGAAGCATGCCAATCGGACCTGTAGTTGTGACAAAGAGCAAGAGAGACGGAGATTGACAAGAAAATGTTATGCAAGCATGTACATGGGCTACTTGTAATAATCTAAATGCCATGAATGGAAATGGAAGTTATGCACCGACATAACAACACTAATACATGCAGTAGGGTAATAAAGTTGTGTTGTGTAAGAATAATAGTAGTTACACTAACCAATTAATTAATGTGACACCAATCAAGGAGCTGGATCACCATTACTTAAGCCAATTTTAAAATTTCTAGTAACTAGGAATGTCACAATTAAGTTAGTCAAATTACTCTCAAAAAAACTTTCTTCGATGACATCACTGTTTTGGACTTCTTTCTTACCTGATATCTAATGAATTATATGGGTTAAGGTCTATTTTGATACACCGCTATTACAATCATCTAAGTTTCCTCTGTTAGCTTTTGTTGTTTTGTGCAGGATCATGTGCCTGAAAACCTTGAGAGCGTGACTGAGTTTGAGGCTCCACCTTCACCAGACTATAGCTATAGTCAGGTTTTACCAGCAGAGGAGGATTTTGCGAAGGAGCCTGTAGCTGTTCCGGCCCAACTGCATCTAACCGTCCTGGGTATGGAGAACTCAGATGAAGCTTCTTCTTCAAAGCCTCGGCATGTTGTGCTCAATCACGTTTTCATGGAGAAAGGTTGGGCTTCTCAGTCTGTGGTCGCCTTGGGACTAACCCATCGGTTCCAGTCTAAATATGTCACAGTTGTCCTCTACAAACCACTCAAAAGGTAGAACTCCCACTTTTGAAGCTCAATTCTGCAAATCAAAAGATTGAAAAATGATTTTACAGTCAACCGTGAAGGTATCTTTGTCTATAGAACATCTCCATATTTTAACCCGTGACCATGTTCCGTCACACAGCACACCTTAATTTCATCCTTTGCTTATGGAACCCTTTTTCCTTCCTGTAAATAGTGGAAAACAATGATCAACTTTCCACAGCTTCTTTGTTTATCTTTTTTCTTTTCTTTCTTTCTTTTGTTTTTTTTTTTTTTGGTTTTTTAAATGGGTAGAATTGCTTGTGGTGTAATTGTCGGTTTAAGTAAACTCCGTAAATGCATGTGCTCAATCTTACTTCGATTCACTGTCTTATACTTTTAGTTGACGGGGAAGTAGGGGAGGATTCATGGGTTATGTAGCTTGCTACGCCTGGTGCCATAAAAGGATTTTAGAAGGGGAAAGGTAAGCTATGAGATAGAAGAATGTGGGTCAGCTTTAAAATTCTTGATTTTAGTATTATGCTACTGATTTTAGGATTTGTAACTTTGTAGTTTAGCATTTATTTTATATAACCCTGAAAACACTGTACACCACTATGGAACCATGCCCATTCCCTTCGTATACAACATGGAAGAACACTGGATGTTGTGGGTGATAGATATTTTAATTGTAGGGTTTTATTAAAAGGCTCTATCAGAAATCTATTTACCGTTCGATAAACATGTCTAAAGTGTTTTTAAACATGTTACAGTTTTTTTGAGCATCTCGCGTGATCGTTAAAGTCGCTTTTCAACAAAAGCTTTGATTTGAGTTTTTAAAAAAAGTGAGTTTTAGCTTTTCAAATACTTTTTATAAAAGAGTAATAGTGATACAATTCTAGCGGGGGCAATCTCTATCTACTCTCTTTGAAAAAAAGTGAGATTATTATTAAAAAATAATTTCTTCATGTGGGTGTCAAAATTTTTTTTTTTTTCAAAGGGTGAAATCATTTCGAAGACTGTAGATATGATATCTTTCATAAAATCTATCAAGCATACCAATTTTTCTTAGAAAGAATTTTCAATTTGTTTGAAGTAGGTAAACTCAAAGCCAATCGAGCACTCAATAGATTTGCGTGTATAATTTCACCCCTCATGTTTAATTTCTCAATGTATCTTTTGTATCAGTGCAATCAATCTCTAAAACATACAATCACGTGTATAATATTCATTGTTACCATACTTGTGAATATTTGTCTACTTTAGATTATTTTATGTTCTGAACACATTAGAAAAGAGTGAAAAATATTTGATCAGAAAAGATGCAACAATTTTTTTTTTTTTTTTAATCTTTATCAGTCAAAACAGAGAAACAAATGAGTAAAAGAACTTATTGTAATCCAAGTCCTGAAATAAGAAATGACACAGATTTTACACAATTTTTAATAAAATATTATAAGCTCTTAATTCAAACCCATCACAATCAAATAAAATCCGGCGAATTAAAAATTAATAATATTTTTATCAAAAAGTAGTTGAACTAGTGTATTATAGATGTATTTTTCACGAAAGATCTCGAAGATTTTGCTTTAGGCTGCAAAAAGCCTAGTAATTGTTCCTGAGTAGGAAGTAAGAGAGTTTTTAAGCCATAAAAACCTAAAAGCGACGCATGAAGTGATGTCTTTTAGTAATGTGCGTTATACTTGAATACTTAACCGGGTTTTCAGAGATTTTATGACATTTCGTGTTACCACAATTGAGTATCTCTCTATTTCAAAGGTTTAGACCATTGGTTTCATCTATTAATTTTTTTTTTTTAAATCAAATTCTCATCTTTATTTCATTAAACCAAGGAAGAAATACATGATGGGATCTCCTCCAATGTTACAATAGGGTCAGAAAATGAAAGAGAGTCTTTTGCTAACAAGTGAGCTATAGAGTTGTCATTTCTCCTAACATGAGAAACCTCCCACCTAGCAAACCTTTGAAGTAACATTTTAGCTTCATTCATGAACATTTTAGCACTACTCCAGCCTTCTTTATCACTCTTGAGAGCCATTATAACTTGTAGTGAATCCCCTTCAAGTATGACCTGTGTAAAGCCAAGGTCCAGTCCAAGCTTCACTGCTTGCAACGCCCCATAAGCCTCAGCTAGTAAAGGGTTAGGGAAGAGGTGTTTGTTGGATCTCATTGTAGCCATGATATGGCTTGCACTATCCCTGGCTACCACTCTTACTCCAATGAGACCTTGGACCTTGTCGATAGCCTTATCCCAATTCAGCTTGAGCTAGTGCAGAGGGGGAGCCTGCCATGAGTCTGCTGAGGTGCAAGCCCTGCTGTTTCCGAGATCTCTGCTTGGAGGCTCCTCAATTAGTAGCTCAAGAGTGTTTCTAGCCTCCCTAATAATGACAGAGGGATGTGCAAAAGCTTCCTTAAAGATGAAGGAATTCCTCCTCCACCATATTTGCCTAGCCACAATTGCAAATTCTTGAACCACCTGTAGCTTCATGGTCCTGGTAAGGGCTTCAAAGAGCTGCATCATAGACAGTTGAGGTAGATAACATTTTTGGAGGCTTTTTGAACAAGCACTCCATACATCCTTGGCAGATTCACACCTCCATAATGCATGCACTGTGTCTTCTACTTCCAACCTACATATAGAACATAATGGTTGCTCCACACTGTTCTTTTTGAAAAAGTTAGATTGAGTAGGAAGGGATTCTAGACACGCTTTCCATAAAAAGACCTTGTCTCCAGGTGAGATTTTAAGCTGCCAGAGTAGGCTCCATGCTTCTTTGAAAGCATTACTGGTCGAGGCTCAAGACTTTTTTGAAAGTATCTTCTCATTTTCTAGGTGATAAGCACTTCTAACAGAGAAAGTGCCATCTTTAGAGCCTTGCCAAATGATTTTGTCTCTACAATTTAGGCTACTAATAGGGGTTTTCAAAATGGTGTCAGCTTCTCTTGGGACAAAAATTTCCTTTACCATCTCAGTATGCCACTGGTTTGATTTAGGATTAATCAAATTTGAGATAGTGGCATTGCTATCCAGCACTTTGACAGGGCTTATGCTCTTGCTAGGAGTAGCATGTGCAATCCATTTGTCCCTCCATATATGTGTTTCCATGCCATTCCCAATCCTCCAATAGGCACCTACTTCAACAAGAGGCCTGGCTGAAATAAAGCTCCTCCAAATAAAAATGGCTTGAAACCTAATTTTGCTTGCTGGAAGGTGGAGCTTGGATAGTATTTGGCTTTCATCACTTTAGCTGCAAGAGTCTCGGTTTGCTGAATTAGCCTCTAGAACTGTTTAGCAAGCAAGGCTTTGTTAAACACTTCAAGGTCCCTAAATCCCATACCCCCTTCTAATTTAGATTTCCCCATCCTTTTCCAAGAAACCCAATGAATCCTTTTTTCACTATCTTGTTGTCCCCACTAGAAGTTGTGAATTACACTATTAATGTCCTTGAGAAGAGAGACAGGTAGCTTGAACACACTCATGGTGTAGGTGGGGAGGACTTGGAGCACAACTTTGATGTATATTTCTTTCCCTGCCTGGGATAGAACCTTGACTCTGTGAGAGCTAGTTCTCAATCCTACATTGTCTAGAATACTTTTGAAAGAGTTATATCGGGCCTTTCCAACAACAGAGGGTAGTCCAAGATATTTTTCATATGATGTAGCAGACCTCATACCCGCAATTGAGAGGATATACCTCTAGGCAGCCTGATTTGTATTCTTGCTAAACATGATTGAAGTTTTCTCAAGATTAAGCCTTTGTCTCAAGGCTAACTCATACACTCTTAGTAGACTGAGCAATCTACCCCATTCAAAAGCATTAGCCTTGCAAAAAGGCAGACTGTCATCAGCAAAAAATAGATGGGATATACTGAGTTGTCCTTTTGCTATTAGAACACCATGAATCAGACTCTTGGCTTCAACTTGATTAATCAGGTTGCTAAGTGCCTCAACACACAAAATGAAAAAGTAAGGTGAGAGGGGGTCACCTTGTCTTATACCTCTTGATGGGTGGATAGGTTCTTGGGGTATACCACTCACCAAAAGTTCATAAGTAACTGTCTCAATGCATTGCATTACAAGTTCCACCCACTGAGTGCAGAACCCCAACTTGAGTAGCACAACTCTAATTAAACTCCACTCAATTCTATCGTAGGTCTTGCTCATGTCTAGTTTCAAAGCCATGTAGCCCTCATTCCCTGCCATTTTACACTTCATTGTGTGCAAGGCCTTGAAAGCCACTATTATATTGTTAGAAATGAGTCTGTTAGGCACAAAAGCAGACTGGGTGCATGAGATGATATGAGGCAGCATTTTCTTAAGCCTATTGGATACCACCTTTGAAACCAGTTTATATAGAACATTACACAAAGAGATTGGTCTAAATTCAGTCACCTTGGTAGGTGGTCTTTTCTTTGGGTTTAGAGTGATAAAGGTGTTATTGATCTCAGCAATACTACCTTTGGAGTTTAGTACCCATAATACTGCATCACATACTTGAGCTCCAATGATTGGCCAGTGTTTTTGGTAAAAAACTACAGGAAAACCATCTGGTCTTGGGGAGCTAAGTCCCTCCATTTGGAAAAGGGTATCCTCCACTTCTTGTTAAGTATAAGGCCTTGTGAGTGACTCATTCTGATCTGCTATGACTCGAGGACTCAGGGATGCTAAGCATTCTATTATGTTCTCTAGGTTTGAAGTGGAGAAGAGGTCCTTGTAGTAACTTTGGAAAAGAGCACTAATACCTTCTTTGGAGTGAACTTCTTGGCCTGAATCATCCACTAGTTTGTTAATCACATTGGTTTTCCTTCTTTGGGTAGCACATTGGTGGAAAAACTTGGTGTTCCTGTCTCCCTCCCTTAGCCACTTTTGTTTTGCTCTCTTCTTCCACCTGAGATTTTCTTCTTCAAAAAGTATGTTTGCTGCTCTTTGTGCTTGCCTAATGGCATCATTGAGATGTCCTCTGTTTTGTTTCTATAGCTCATTTAATAGAGTTAGTTTAGCCTTCAATTCTTCCTGAGTTTTGCTTGCATCCACCTTCCTCCAGTTCAAAAGTTTCTGTTTGCATCCTGTCAGTTCCTCATTTGCCTTCCTCACTTGGTTTTCTGCCTGTCTGGGCTGATTCCATGCTTCCTCAATCACCTTGTAGCAGTCCTCTCTAAGTGCCTAGTTTGCCTCAAATCGAAAAGGCTTTTTAGACCTTGAGATGAAAGCCTGACTCCCATCTAGGGTGATAAGGAGTGGGCAGTGGTCAGAGCTTAAAGCTGGGAGTGTGAACACCCTGAAGTTAGGATAAGATTCAGACCATGTGTAATTACAGAAGGCTCTATCAAGCCTCTCTTTAATGAACGCCCCTCCAAATCGTCTATTAGACCAAGTGAACTTATTGCCAATGATGCCCATGTCACATAAGCCACATGCATCAACAGTATTCCTGAAGGCCTCAATCTAGTTGTGGGATCTGAGAGGGCCCCCACACATAACCACCCTTCATGATTCAGTGGAGTGAGATCTAGTAATAATTGCCAGCTTTCCTTCCTTTTAGCTGTGTTGGGGGGAGCCATAAAAGCCTGTAAGTAGCCAATCCCTGCGCCCTCCAATTCCCTTGACCATTAGGGAAATGTGATTTCGAGTATATGAGTGGACGGCTACCTCAAATTCCTCCTTCTAGAGGAAAAAAATCCCTCCACTAAAGCCTTTGCAATCTACTACAAAACTGTTTTCAAACCTCAGAGCCTTTTTAATACTTTCAACTTTGAGCCTTTTACACTTTGTTTCCATCAAGAAAACAAAAGATGGGATCTTTTGGTGCACCATTTGATGCAAATCTGAACTGTCTTGGGGTTCCCAAGCCCTCGACAGTTCCAACTTATGACATTCATTGTGATTGGTAGGGCTGTTCAACAGCCTCCACCATATCTGTATTGTGCAAGGTCTTGCGGCCTCTTTCCTCAATTTTAGTTTTTTTACCCTTTTTATGATCATTACAAGTTGGAAGGGGGCTAGAAGCTCTCTTTGCATCGTTAGAAAAACCTGAGGAAAGACTATCAAAACATAAGTTCCTTACTCTTCTCTTCCATGATGCCCTTGCCTTGAATTGTTTCAAAACTTTGACTTGATCAGAGATAAATTGGTCCAGGGAGTTTATTTGTGATACCAGGTCATTTGATTCCTCATGGTCCTTTGCATTGTTGTTTACCTTGATGGTGTCGAGATAGGGCTGTTTATTCACAGGGTCTACCTTTCTTAGGTCAATGGCTTCCACTCCTAGCATATCACTGGGCCCTTTTGAAAGGGATAAACAGACCACTGTTTTTTTACTTTGCTTTTCTCCACATTTATTTTCGAGTAACTATCTTGGTGTTGACAAGTCCTTTAATTCCTGCAGGTTGTTCTGAGCAGCCACTTTTGCCTTGTCATTAAAAAGGTCCCTAGTAGGTACCTGACATTCCTCTTTGACTTCTGTTTTACCCTTTGAGTTTCATCCCTGACCTCCCTTCCTTCCTTCCATTGATGAGAGTGAGCATGGCCCTCCTAAGAAACCCTTCACCATATTTTTTAAATTGCAAATCACTGTCCTTGGCTACTGGGGCTCTAAGCAATGTTCTATATTGTTGCTTACAATACCCATTTGATGCACTAGTGCAAACCTTCTAAGTATGCTTGATGACACCACACTTAAAGCATACTGATGGTAGTCTCTCATATTTAAAATGAATCCATGATTTCTTCCCCTCCATCGTAAGGAATGTGCCTCTTGGAAGCGCTTTGGTGATATCAATTTCTACCCTTATTCTCAGGAACCTGCCCCAGCTTATTCCTCTTTCATCTGCATGGACCTTTAGGACCCTCCCCACACTGCTGCCTAGTTGGAAACCAGTTTCTTGGTTCATACAGTTGAAGGGAAGATTGTAAGCTTGAAGCCAAAACTCCTCTCTGTTGAAGGCCACCTCATTTATGGACATGGCTCCCTCAGAAGGTTGGATACACAAAAGCCAGTGATCAAAGGACTATGGTCTGCCCCTCATCACTCGAAACATGTCATGCTTAGTGTTAAACTCAATAAGGAATTTGTTCATGCCAACTTCAGTGAACTGAATCCAACTCTCACACTTCCACACTTTGGCCATAGTTCTCTTAAAAGCTTCCTTGTTAACAGGTTTCTCTGCCACTATCACCAACAGCAAACAGAAGAGACTTGGATTCCCTGTTTTTGCCTTCGTGAGGGATGGTAACATCACCCCCTCCTTCTCCTTCTCCTTCTCAGTGAGACTCAGCCTTTCCCATTGTTTAGACAGTTCTTCATCCATGATCACCATTTCAGTCTAGTAAGGACTAGTTGAAGGGACTAACTCTATTCTAGAGAGAAAACCTCACAGAAGAGAGGGCCGAAGCTGTGACCCAGTTTCATCTATTAAAGTTGGCACAACAACTTCCAATAACAATATATAATACTAAGATGTTCATTTTTTCTACGAGTTACGTGAAGAAATTATTAAATTAAGGTCTGATTTGGATAGTGAGTTGAGATGATTTGTAAATAGTAGTGAGATATTTGAGTTGAGATGAGATGAGTTAGAAATAGTTTGAGTTAAAATGTTTTATGGGTTTTGGAAAAAGAGAAAGAAAAAGTTGAATAAAAATATTATAAATTAAAATATTGTCATAATATTATTTTTTAATATTATTTTTGTTTGAGATTTGAAAAAGTTGAATTATTTTTTGTGTTTCTTTTGGAAGTTTGAGAAAGTTATAATAATTAAGTAATGATTAGATGAAAAAAAGTTAAAAACGTGAAATTGAAAAAGGTTTGTGCTTGTGGTATTTTGATATGAGATGAAATGACATGGGATGAGATGAGAGCATCTCTATATCCAAACCAGGCCTAAATCAGCATTTGAGTCGTTAAAGTAACAATGCTCATGGTACATTTTTATGCATGCAAATGTGCCTCTTAGGGATTTCAATGATATGTTGGACATAGTCCCACGAGAATAGGGGTGTCAATATATGACACGATCCATGAACCCGATACTAAATAAGCGGGTTTGAGTTTGGAAAAATGCTACTTATCATTCTCACACTACACATCAACATGTAATTTATCATTTTTATTCTGCTATTTAAATGCACATATTTACACATCAATATTTGTGTGTTTAATTATAAGGGCAAAAATGAAAAATCACAAGTTGGTGTGTGGTATAGGGGATGTTAAGTAGAAATTTTCTTGAGTTTGGGTCAAAATGAGTTGGATTGCAAAGATACGATTAAAAACGGATCAATTGTGGATCAACTCGTGAAACTCGCAATCAACCTATATAACACGAATAAACATATTTTTAGATTTTATAAATGTTTAGTCTTATATGTTTTTTACGCTGTTGGGAATATGTGATATTAATATTAGTATTTGACTACGTTATCTCTCAAACTATTAAACTTTTTTGTTAAAATATAATGTTATTTTATAAAAATATTAGTTTTCTTATATATTATTGGTTTGGATATTGATAATAAAATATTTTATCATGAATCAAATTGTAATTGTGAATTATTTATGTAGTTATCCTTGTATTATATATGTAAGCGTAATGCTAAGATGCCCTCCAAATATGCCCAAAAGTGCCTCTTAGTGTATTTTAATTTTTTTAATGTTAAAACACACACAAATTCATTAGTTATACCTTTTTTAAACATTTAAATAAACAAAAAATGAAAAAAATAAAATGCACAAGGGGAACTTTTGGAGGCACATTTGGAGGGCACATTTGGAGGGCACACATGCATTGTCCTATATGAAATTATATTAATTGGATTAAAAAATAAATATATAGGTCAGTTCAACCCGTTTATATGAAATAGGTTGAAGCGGGTGAAATAGATTAAATGGGCCGTGTCCAGATTAACCCAATAAAAGTTAATTAATAAACTAATTGAATGGACTGTGTCACCCATTAATTAAATAGTTCGGGTTTTAAGGTCTAACCCGTTTAATTAAACGGGTCAAGTTCGGATTGACATATATAACTAATACTCATGACTTGACATGTCATGAACAAGACCCGCGAATTCGAATTGCTACTACCCCTACACGAGAAGCACTGAGTTAGAAATGTTGTAATGCCCTAAAAGAATTTCTTTAATTTGGACAATTGGATATGCCATGAAAAAATAAGGAAAGACTATAGATTAAAACTAGTTAGGATTTCAGTTCAAAAGCAAAGTCGAATTATGGTCCTTCAAGAGAATGCGTAAACAAGAAATTTTTAGATGCTTAGGATCATAATTAGAGAAAAATAATTGTGCCATTGGATTCATTAGGGTTTTAAGGATTTTATGATATAATAAGATTTTTTGTGATTTTTCGGGTGCCAAGTGGGCCAATGGAAGAGCGTTACGTGTCACCTAGTGTGCCACGTCACCAACCAATTAACACATACCATGTAGGACACCAAAAGTAGCTGGAAAAGCATGGGAGACTTCAATTTACACATGGTCCAATCATCACCCTTCATTTGGTCTTCATTTACACATGCGAAGCACAGTACACATGTAAGTAGGTTGTGTGCAAGACAAGTCAAAGTTATGCCCTTCTTACAAGCCCCATGCCCTGCCCCTTGCTGCCATTGTACCGAAAATCAACTCCCAACAGCTTTGATTTTCTCTTCACAATCCACCCATCTCCTAGCTCTCAGTTTGCTTTTTGTTTTTCTCACACACACATAAGTCCAACTCTACAAGCAACTGATTGAGCTGCATTATTGCATATTTTATACATTTAAAATCAATGTATTCTTAATTATTTTATTATTTTATCGTTGATTTTAGATGGAAAAATAATCAAGAGGCAATAAATCCAAGTTATGAATTAAATTGATTAAAAGCATAATTTATTCTTATATTTTATAACTTGTGATTTAATTTGATTTTATTATCTCAAATGCACAACACATTTTTTAATATTCTAGTTTAGTTTTTGTTTCATTTTTAATTAATTAATTATTTTCTTTTTCTAATTTTATTTTATTATTCTATTTGTTATAGTTTATTCTATTTTATTTATTTTTTATTTTATTTTATTTTATTTTACTTTATTTTTATTTTTTATTTTTTATTTACTGCGCAGGCTAAACGACATGTCGTTTGACTCGAGGAGCCGGCTGTCGTCTGAGCTGAACGACGTGCCGTTTCCTCTGCAAGCCAAACGACGTCGTTTTGATCGTCGTCTACCTCCCGATTCTGCGTCTCGAAGCTACAGTGCCACCGTGCACAGCAGCTTCGAGCTGCCACCGTGAGCCGTCCTCCGCCCACCTGAAGCCACCAGCAACACCAGACGACGCCGGCGATCATTCCTCCACCCCATGCACGGCCGAGAACCGTCCAACGCCACGGCCAGCCCGCTCCATGCACAGTAGCATCCAACCACCCGGTTCCGCCACTTCTGCACTCTTCCACGCCACCCTGCATCGCCAATGACCACCAGTAGTCAACAGGGAGTTTTGGAGACCAATGCTTCGCCACCCAGTGAAGCCCAACGCCGTCTCCGAAGCCACGTAAACTTCCGCAGCGTTCACCATGCACAGTGTCAACCAGCTCGCTCACGGAGATACACGAAGATGCACGGGTCACGCAGCAGCTTGAAGACCTGCAGGAAGAAAGAGATAAAAAGAAAACAAGGATGAAAATAGAAAAATAGAACTCCACCGAATGCTGCTCTCGCGGTTGCTGGAAGAAGAAAAAAAAATAAAAATGAAAAGGATGCTTTCGGTGATGGATATCCTTCGTGGGACAAGCATGCACGCTGGATTGAAATACTGAAAAGAAAATAAAAGGAGAAGCAGACCAAAGCACATGATACACACGAGAAGACAACTCACGGCCGAAGGAAACCGGAAGAAGAAAAAATAAAAAGAAAAGAAAGGAAACCGAGAGACGCAGCATGCGGGAAAAGAAAAGAAAAAAAAAAGAAAAGGAAGAGGAACGCTGGAAAGAAACAAGGCAGACGCACGACAAAAGTAATGGGGTAGGGGACAATCTGCAGCTGGCATCACGGACGAATAAGCACAGTACAGTGACTTATGATGCCTATATAAGGCTTGTAAGTAGACGAAGTTAGAGAGCCAGCAGATGTTAGAGAGTTAGAGTGTCAGTGAGTTTAGAGTTAGAGTGTCAGTGAGTTGTCAGATGTTAGAATATTTTTAGTATGAATTTAGAGTTAAAATTCAGAAAAATAGTGAGTGAATTTTTGTAGTCAGTTTTTATTTTCTTCTGAGTTCAATTTTTAGTTTCATGTGATTTATTCATCAGTTAGTTTTAATGTATGGCTCAGTAAATTTTATTTTTGTAAGTCTTTATTTTCAGTTTTGAGTTTGTTTAGTGAGTAAAATTTCAGTCCTTTTTTATAAATGTTGAGAGTCCATTTTATTTTTGAGAGGTTATATTAATTGGAAGTTCAGATTTTTGGGTTGGAGAACACAGTCTCCATTTCCAAATATCGAGTTTATTCCGTACAATTTTTTTTTATTTAATTTCGAATTACTGTCATTTAATTTTCTCGCACTTTTAGTTTCCTGCAATTTAAATTTATGTCATTTAATTTTCTCGCACTTTTAATTTCCTGCAATCTAAATTACTGTCATTTAATTTTCTCGCACATTTAATTTCCTGCAATTTAAATTACTGTCATTTACATTTCTCGCAATTTTAATTTCTTGCAATTTAAATTACCGTCATTTAATTTCCTCGCACTTTTAATTTCTTGCAATTTTAATTACTGTCATTTAATTTTCCTGCACCTTTAATTTTTGCAATTTACTTTTATGTCATTTAAATTTTATTGTCCATTTACATTTCAGTTATTTAATTTCTAGCAATTTTAATTTATTGTCTTGTATTTTAATTTTTTTTTTACTTTTCATCATCCACTCAAAATCAACAAACATGAATCTAGTCCATGACTAGTAAATTTTCATTTCCATTGCACTCTCACATTTATTGCACATATCATCATTTTTATTTTTATTCTCTCATTGTAACTATTTCCACCATTTTACACGAGTTTGATTTTTAAGCACTTTCCCTGTGGAGACGATCTAGGAATTTATTCCTAATTACTACGCGACACGCTCCTGCACTTGGAATAGCCTTTGGGCTGCTCATTTTCGAACGAGTCAGCAACCAGCCAAGCCTTGGCTTGTCCCTGCACTGTACTGAACAACAGACCCTTTCCTCTAGTCGTCCACACTTCACTCCTTCTCTTCACTTAGAGCATTAGTAGTGGCCTAGCCATTCTTGGGCCACATTTTGACTAGAAAATTCACTTCTGTAAATTTAACTAGTCACTTTTCAACAACATCAAATAACAAACACTCTAAATCTATCACTATTCTATTAAAATATTGATTTTTTTCTTTTTATTAATTTTAATTCTAATTTTAAATGGAATATTTATTCGTTATAATTAAAGTACACATTAATTTTCTAACATTCATATTGTTCTAATGGATATAATTTTTGAACGGTCTTTTTTTACAATGGTCATATTCTTCCAATGGATATATTTTTTCAACGGTCATATCTTTCTAACATATATTTTTTTAATGTCTATATTTCTCTAACGATTATATTCTTTCACTACAAAACATAACATTTCCTCAACCATTTCATTCACTTTAACTCAAGTTTCTATGTGAAATCATTTTTTTTTTCATTTTCTCCCAAAGGATCATTCAATTTTTCACAAAATGACACTTATCGATTTAGATTTTGAAAAATTTGAGATAGCGAGACAACTTGTTCACTATTTTCCTAATCCTCCAATCTATCCTCATTTTCGAAGGAAGTTTCGAATGAGTCATTCTTTATTTCTTTGTATCTAAGCTGTAGTAAAAGTCCATGAACTTTATTTTGTCCAAAGATGAGATGGTTCTAGAAGGCTTGATTTTTCTTTCCTTCAAAAGATAACAACTGCTTTGAGGATGCTTGCAATTTTATAGATGAATATTTGAAAATTTGAGAGACTACTACATTAAAAAGCCTCAAATATTTTATCAAAGCAGTTGTTTCAATTTTTTTCTAAAAAGTACTTAAGGAAACCTAACATTACTAGATTGCTCGTAGCTTGTGAGAAACGTGGGTATCTAGGTATGTTACGAAGCATCGATTGTATGTGTAACATCCCAGATTTTAGGGTATTTTTAATGAAGGATTTATTTAATTTATCTTGTGATTAATTATCTTGTTTTAAAATTTTGGGAATTTTTAAATATTATTTCATAATATTTTATGTTGTGAAAATTATTTTTTTTATGTGTTTTCTTGATTTTATTTACTGTTTTGGCATTTAAAATGATTTTTAATTTAAATTGGTTTATTTTTGGGTTTTAAATTTTTATTGTTGTATTTTAAAATATTTCACTGCATTTGGATTATTTTATTTATCTAGTAGATTTAAAATCATATTCGTTGGATTTTTTTCGAGACCCAAGTTGAAAAGGCTGGATCTTCTTTTTTCCCTCCTCTTTTTCTTTTCTTCTTCTTTTTCTTTTCTTTTCTCCTTCTCTTCCCGCGTGCGTCGACCCTGTCTCTCTCCTCTGCCTACCGTGCAATCGGCTCCTACCTCCCAGCGCCGCCTCCGGCCAGCCGTGCTCGACACCGCCGGCACCACCGGCGAGTCAGCCCACCCAATATCCGGCCGAGCCTCGCCGCTGTTTGCCTCCACGGCGCGCTCGAACCTGCGGCAGTTTCTTCCTTGCTGCACCGCCGTCCGGCCACCTCTGGCCACCAAATTTCTACCACTTCATCACCGGCTCACTAGCAAGTTTTTCCACCCAACCCCGGCTCCGATTCGTCGCTGGAGCCACCCATACGAACCCCCTCTCCGATTCGACATTCTCGGCCTTAAAACCACTGTTCCCGCCGCCACCCACGGCCAACCATCACTTCCATTAGCTTCACCACCTCCTATAGGCCCTACCCTACCGTTCCCAAGTCTTCGTTTGACCTCGGGTGAAATTTGAGCTTCACAGTGTATTCGGCCATAGTGTTTTTACACTGTGAAGTTGCGGTTTTGGTGCTTCCAGTTCCTCCGTGATCCTCTATAAATTATTTTAAAGCACTGTAAGTATTTCTCCAAAAGACTTTTAAGATTTAAATATATTTTTGCAATAACCTGTTTTATAAACTATGAATTGGTTATCTGTTTAGACTGTTGGTTATTTGGAAATTATTGATAACTATTGGTTGTTGTTAATTGGTCATTTTCATGGCATTGTGCACGCATGCGTGAGTGTGTATTTTGAAAAGGCTTTTTGGGTGTGTGTGTATCACCCCCAAGCCGAGATGGGTTATTATCTCGGTAGAGCTCCTCTGGGCACTCGGGAGCGGAATATACTGAGTGTCGTCCCCTGGAGCTGTTTCTCGGGACTTGGACGGGATGGTAGCGCTCTCGATCCGACTCCGTGATCTCTCGGGCTGGAGGAGATCAGAGGATGCTTGGCTATGTACGCGGTGGGCGCGGAACTGGGTATTGCTCATGTTTATTACTCGCACGGCCCGTTACCCGTTGAGTGAATAAAGAAGCCAGGGTATGTGGATGGTCCCTAGGGGAGGCCATGGTACATACGGATTAAAATTGGAATTAATGTATTTATTCCTGTGTTTTAAATTGTGCCAAATGGTGATTTTTGGCGTGCGTGGAAAACTGTGATTTTTGAGAAATAATGTTTTTCTCGAGTTGGTGTTTTGGTCATCATGTGCACGCATAGTGGCTGTTGTATTTATATATTTGTTATCTTGAAGTATTTTTGGGTTTTACTTACTTGTGGTACCATTTATTGGTACTGCAGATTTTGATGCAGGTTTTGAGGATGTTGAGCCCGAGGATGCGGCTCCGCCTGAGGAGTAGGGATATTTGGCTATGTTCTATTTTTGTATTTTTATTTGATGTTGATTTGTGAGCAAGAAAATTGTATTATGTTGACTTGTGGATTTCTGTACTATTTTTGTATTGTATTAAACTCTGGTACTTAGTTATTTGACTTAACCTTTCCGCTGCGTATTAATTGTTGTACACGTGTTGCATTTCACACACTCAGCACATGTCGTTGGGGTGCGTGACCGTGTTGTCATCATCCGGGTGTCTCGATTTCCGTGTGTGTCCGTGCATGGAAGTTGGGGGCGCCACAGTATGCATTGGAAGTGAAGAACTACCCAACTACTTGGCATGGTAGGTACTCTGGTCATATCCACGAACTGAAAATTGTTTTAGAAGCGTGGTGTCTTACGATCTATGGATTTGACATGATTTTTTTAGATTACGGGATTTCATAATGATATAAATATACTTGATAGATCATTTATATTTTTTTGACCTTCCTTAAGGGCATACTCTGACTGTCAATTACACCATTAAAGGTTATAACTATGTAATGGAGTACTATCTTACTGATGACATTTATCCGCAATGGACAACATCTGTTAAAACCATCTCAGCTCCCCAAGGAAACAAGAAAAAAAATACTTTGCTGCAGCTCAAGAGTTCGCAAGGAAGGATGTGGAGTGCTTTGTGCAACCTTATTATTTGTAATGGAATTTTAGTGAGTGGAAGTGATACTAAAATCTATTTTGGGATGAGTTTAACTAATAATGTAGGTTTAAAGTTTACAAGCACAATATTAGGCTTCAAATTGCATTTAGTGAATTTTTGTAGGTCAAAGGTTTCGGATTTTGTGAATTTTTCATGTTTGCCGTGAACATATTCTAAGATTAGAAATGGATTTAGAATAGAAAATTTATGTGGTTTATGGAGTTTTAGGAATTTTGGGATAAAAATTCAATTACCAAAATTTTAGGTGTCAAATTGTAATTTTTGGAAATTGATTGAGATGTTTTACAAATTTCTGTTTTTGGAAGTTCAAAAGTTGATGATGAATTTTATGGTTTATTAAATGGTCCGTAATCTTAGTATGTATTTATTACAATATTTAGAAATTCTTTGTGATAAGTTAAGAGCAGTAAGTTAACTTCTAACTTATGGTTTATGATAGCATGTTTGATGATAAATGTTGCATTATAATTATTGATTATGCTCTAAATTTTCTTTGATATCCGAAACATTTCATGTCATGATATTTTGCCATCTCTCATGAAGCATATGTACATGTCATAAAGTATGAATCAAGCATAAAAAATATTTGTTCACAAACCCAATGCTAGGATGGAGGATTATCCCAGTGGAACTCCTCTGTTTGTTAGTTAATATTATTATTATTTTGTGATTTAAAAAAGTTAAATTTTTATTATAATTTGTATGAGAATTTTGAAAAATTGTAATGATTAGATAATATGAGTTGAGATGATTTTTGTATCCAAATCAGGCGTAAGACTCATGGTAATGGTTCCAGAGTGAAATTTTTATTAAGGTACTTAAGGCTGGTGGGTGCCATTAAGACTCATGGTAATGGTTAATTTGAACTATTATGAGAAAACACTTATAATGGTTAATTCGAACTACTTGTGTATCTCTATATGATATATTCATAAATGGTCAAAAGGCCTGCAATGTGGTGCAGTAACTAGCAAGTGCATATGGTCTATAAGGAATCATGAGGTATTCAGCCTTTGTAAGAGCAAGAATAAGGATGAATGAAATTGTTTTATGAAAGCAAGCATGCCATGAAATAAGTTCGTTACTCATGCATTCATGCCATATTTATTGTTGTACATGCTTTGTAAACTATTGGTACGTTAGTAGTATAATTTACTAAGATTTGCAAAAATCTCATCGTGGTAATCCCAACTACCATTCTCACTTAAGATGGTAGAAGTTGTGTCAGGTTGATTTGAAGATGAACGAAAAAGCTTGGATGAGATCGACTAGCAAGGAATTAAACATGGAGGAGATAATGGAGATCATACTCCAATTTCTAAATGTTATTTTGTTGTTAATAGGCGAGATGCGTGAGCGACCTAATCTCTAAGATTGAGACCATATAGACGCTTGTAATTAAGGAGTCTCCTACTCCAATATGATATTTTCTATTTAAGATTATGTCTTTTTTATGGATAATGAATAAATATGTATGTTTAATGTTATGAAGAATATTTGGGATTCTAGTTTTTCTGGTACATAATATAAGTTGAAATAATTTTTTTCACAATTATTGCATCATGCTATATGCATGCTAGGTGCATTGCATATTATCTATCATGTATGGGGATAATGTTACATGTCATGACACCTTAGTCTCTATCAAATCCCAAGTTGGGATTGGGGGTATCATAGATGTTATGTCCTGTCTAGAGCCCTACTAAGGTGTTGAGCATAAAAGGAAACATTTTTCACATTTCAATAATTAGTACTTAGAAAACCTAAACATGACTCTATAGTTTAAGGTTTAGATAGAGATCACGATTAATACGAGGGTTTAATATTTATTTTATATAAATTGTGCTTAAAGAATGACGTATTGAAATTTTTTTTAAGGTTTAATCCCCAAACTATTGTTAAACTATAAAAGATTTGAAGATGCAATCATTATTTAGAGATCAATCAAGAATGATCATGTTGTGGATGGCTTAGAGGGTTGAGATCTAATCGTAAAATTCCACGCCATAAACATGGGATAACAAACTCCTAACTCAATTAGAGGATATTGGAGATCGATTTTAGCAATCTTAAGCAAACCCAAATGAGGCCAAGGATCAATGACATTGCTAACCAAAGTTAATATAAAAAAGAAATATTTGTGATGCCATATAGGAGGTTTACTAGAGTTGTGGTAATATCTCTCGTCATTTTTTTATGTAATTTTTTCCTTTTCAATGAGCAATCATAATTATTGCACAAGTTGTAATCACTATTTCAAAACTGATTATTTAGTGGAAGCAATACTGTTTAATATATCATAATTCAATACTATCTGAAAATAATGGAAAAAGTAAATTATTACACAGGTTATAAGCACCATCTCAAAAGTTATTGTAGTGATTATGCATAAGTCATCAAATGCATTAAAATGAGATTTTTACAACTTGCAGATTTCACAACTTAGGCATAATCTCTAGATCTATTATCATTGGAAATTTGGCAAGGGATAGAGAGATGGTGAGATTTACAACTTACGAATTGTGACGCCCCTAGACCCCTATTTGAGATTTGGTGGAGACTGAAGTGTTGGGACATGCAACTCAAGTTTACATACCCATCGTATATGACAGTTAACATGCAATGCATTTAGCATATTTCTAACAATATGAATAAATTACAGTAGAAATAAAATAATAAGGAGGCTTGAGTATGTCATAGTAACAAAACATAATCTATAAATTCCAAACATGTCATAATTTAACATCCTTACAAAATTAGGATCCCAAAACTTGACACCATCATAATTATCAAAGATTATCATATTGTCATCAAACTACATAGTTAAAACATCATCCAGTGCCCTTTTAGGATCTCTTGAACTTCAAAGATTGATTTCAAAATAATCTCCATGAATTGGTCGATTATGTCAAAACGATTCTCAAATGTGAGAATTTCTTCCACTACGGGCAGCTAGTAGTGCTTACGCTTTCCTTCTAGGATCTCCTAGACATCTTTTAACAAGAGAAAGACAGTTTCTATATAAAAATCTCCTATCCTAAAATGGGCCTCCATTGTACACTCGTCCTCAAT